>ML786046.1:467247-493385 GCA_009831015.1 Picea engelmannii | reverse complement strand
AGAATAGAGTACTGTAGCTTCTTCCAGCGAGTTTCTTTTAATAGTTCAGAGATTAGTTTGGCATCTTTTAAACCCCCTCTTCAGCCCTGCATTTCCTGTGCTGGTTCCTCTAAGTCTACCTTCCCGGGTTGACAATTAAATGTGATTTACATGGTATATCTGCAGCTCGACAAGACATTTCGGCTCAAGGGGAGATTAGGAATGATTCTTAGACTGGGAGGTCAAGAAAAACCTGCTGAGGTAGGGGCGTTGCATCAATTGGGTCCATGGTCTAACAAACAAATCATTGGGTCAAGGCTTAGTTCTTTCTGCATACGACTGAAGGTTGTGACCCTGGTCTAATCCCATGCTCAAATATTGGCCATAGATATTTTGTACCCTGTCAGGATCAAAGGCCTAAATAGTCATCCAATGAAAGGATTATCGTACGGTTGTGTTTTAATCAACCATTGAGATCAACAGTCTACACATCTCAACATGGTGGCATGTTAGTAGATTTTCCACTATGCCCATTAATACTAGAATGAAACGTCACCAAATCAACTAATGGTCCAGATATAAAGTGTGTAACCTCCATAAAATTAACGATCAAGCAACTTCAATTTGGACTATGGATATTCTTCGTTGGATCTTATCTTGATCACGATAAATGATGTCAATTTTGATTCATCCACCTGGTAAACAATGAATTAGGATCGTTGATATAAATATGATCAATGATCATAGACCAACCTTGATAATTTGTCTTCTTATGTCAGATCATGATAAGACATTCTGATTTATCCTCTAGTTTGGATCTAACAATTGAGATTCAATCCTCTATTCTATACGATCCTACAACCAAAACACCTTCTCTCCAAATATAAAGGTCGAGGGTTGTCGAACCTATAACTTACAAATTACTTTGCAATCTCATTATCAAATGAAGCATCTAACTTACAAATTACTTTTTTGTATCGCTGGAGAAGGGGATCAAAATCATAATTGAACTAAGAGACACATAACACCATAGATGAAAATGATTTGGCTATTAGTATACACAATTTTGAAGATATGGTGTGCATGAGAACTAACAACTTGTTTGACTATGGGAAGATGGAGTTGCAAGAAGACGGGTCTCAGAAATGGAAGCATATTTAAGCCCATAAGGAAGACCAGTGCCTGTTGAGCCAAATATCTATGGGAAGGAAAATATCATACTTGTGAATCTGGTTCCTCTGTGGAACAAATTTGAAAATGAAATGTGGAATTTTGAAATCTGTGGGTGACAGATTTGTAAGAAAATTCCGAATTGGAATTGATGACAATGTCTCACAAAATTTCTATATACATGTGAGAAGAAAAGGATCTGTCTAGGGAGGAAAGATGAAGGATGTCAAAGATGGAAAGCATGAAAAAGGATATTGTTGTGACTTCAGAACCTTGTGGTGAGCCATGATAGCCCTATAATATGTTGTGTTGTGGTAACAAAAGCCAAATGTATGCCTAGACAGAGAGATTCAGAGGGACACCTCAACTATAAGACTCAACAAGGTCTCTAGAAATCTTCTTGAGCAATAAATACTTGGCGAGGAAAGATGGATCTCCCGAGGGAATGTATAGCATAGAAGGGGATGCATGAGCCTGGGCCTAGAGGGTGAGTGACCACAAGGAAGAGGAGAACTTGATAATTCTTGTAAACTATTGATTGGAATCATGCACAAAATGGGTATGTCAAGGAAAACAGTAAGCCAAGTTAATGAGACAACCATATGTATGGAGATCCATGAACCACACAAATAACTATTGTGCTAGATTATGAAAATTTCCTCTTAAATTATTAACAATAGTAAAATGGTTATGCACAAAATTGTGAATTGACATGCTTGCTGTTAGAAATGTTGTAGGCATATGATGAATTTTGAGGATCTGGAAAATGACCACACTATGAGGGAAAAGTAGAAGGTAATGATGAAGCAACTGAATGATAAAGGAATGATAGGTGTTGTTAGCACTCGGTAAATTTCCCAGAGGTTGAAAAACAAGAAATTTACTAAGGTAACCTTAACCAACCACTTTTAGAGCTGGGAATCTAGCCCTTCCAGCTCTAGAGAGGGATCTCTCTATAGGATTTAGCTTTGTTTGAAAGATATTAGGCTAGGTAAAGGCACGAGTTTTGTTTTGTTGTAAAGGGTTTTTAAAGTTGGTTGATACAAATTACACATCCATTGGGCTATGGGGTCTGTACTTAAAAAAATCTGAGATGCAACCATAAACGCTGAAGAAAACTTTCACAAGGCGAGATAACAAGCTCACTGGATCTTTAATAATTTAAGTGATGGATAGAAGAAAAGATAAGGAAAATAACTCCAATTAACAAGAACTTAAGAATTTCTTAACTGAAGATATTTAGAAGATGAACATTAAAATATATAGAATCAGAAACAGGGTATCAGGGATAAATCCTGCAACATAACGCTATTCATACAGATTAGTTATAGAAAAACAAGATGATCAACAAAGCAAGAAAACATTTAACTAATAAAATCACATCACCAGTGAAACATGCACAAGAATCCTGTAACATGCCTCTTCTTTATTAATGGTGAATCTCGTCAAAAATCTTACAGCTCGATAACAATCGGGTGCGCAAATCAACAACCCCCAATCCATTGGAAAATGAAGTATTTATAAGACAAAATACATACGATCCTGTCATAACTGACCAGGATGTGTTCATGCTATTTTTAGAAAAACTAACTTAACTAAGCAAAACCGTTTAGATGATTCATCACAACTGTATACTGAAATTCAGGGGTAGGCCGTTGGTGAGGTGCCTTCGCCACCTCTGTTGACAAGACAGCTGACTGGAAATGACAGCTCATCTACTAATCTAGTAGATCACGCAGTTCTTCCCATCTGATATGACCTGGAACTGTGATTTTAAGCAATCTCGGGTACACTTCGTCCATGTCTGTGTACTTAGCAAATGTAGGCTTGACGATGAAAATGTGCTTAATTTCATGCTGGATACTGATGTCCAGCTGCAAGGCCTCCATGAAGGCTCTTCCTGTGATGTTTGATTGTAGTCCTGCGAATTTAGCACTGTCCTTGGACACTTCAATCAGCCTTTTCTTGTAATCGGGAAGCGTCATCAGTCTGTCGTTTATGACCCTCATGCCAGGCAGGCCTTTTCTTTGCAGAGCATCTATTTTGTGGAAAAACTTTTGCACTCCCTGATCCATGACTTGGATCTTCTCTTCTAGCTGAAGCATGAGATCTCTTTTGGTCAGAACTCTTTTCACCTCCAATATGGTCTCTGTCCTATCTTCAATTTTCAGCTCCTCGAGTTCCTCCTGTGTCTTAGAATTCAGGAACCTTATGATCTCATTGGCCTGGGCTGGCATGTCGCCCAGTTCAGTCCTAATTTTCTCCACAGCCTGTTTGCTCCTCTCAAGCAACTCGTTCTATTCAAACATGATCTGAACCATTGGCCAGATTTCATTGATGGACTTAGAGATATCAGTCCACACAAGTTCTTTAACTTCGTCCAAGGTCTTTCCGGCCAATGTCTGTTTCTGTAGCTGCTGCAGCTCCTTCCTTATCTGCTCGTTCACCTACTTTTCCTTTGACAGACTTGTCTGAAAGGAAGTCTTCAACTCCTGGAGATTTTCCAATTCTTTTTTGAGCCTACTGATTTTAGACTCTTGCAGATTCATTCTTTCCATAGACTTGGCCAGGTCAGTAGCTCCTTCGGGAAAGGGAACTGTTGTTGCAGATGGAACGACTGTCACCGTTGTGGTCACAATTGGAATGGCACTCAGAGGAACGCCTTCCATTGGCTTTGCCTACTCTCTCTCCTTGAGCAGTCTCTCCATCTCTGCCTCCATCTCCTTTAATAGCGCACTCTGCTCCAGGAGTAATTTCAACACTTCATCCTTTTCACCTTCTCTTTCAACTATTTCCTTTGTATGTGGGTCCTCTGTTGGTGGGAGCTTCAACTGTTTTCTCAAAGCGGCTATGTCAGCATTTTTCTTTTTGATCATCTCCTCAGCAGCCTTGACGTTCACAGGATCGTGGCCTATCTTGAGGACCAACTCCTCTAGTGTTTTTATCCTGTTATCTTTTGCGAAGGAAGATATTTTTTCCATCTTCAGCTGGGTCTGGGCATTGCTCAAAGCTATCTGAAACTTTGACGCAGAAGTTGCAACACGGGCTAAAGTGTGGGAGATAATCTCTCTAGTTTGCTTATGCAGATCCATCTGATCTGCCGGATGTACATCTTTTGCTTGAAACTCGAATGTTGACCTCTTGTAGTCGGATATCACCTTTGGATCAGGCACTTGTGCATGGAGGAACGCCAGGTGCATCCTGCCCTTCTCTGTATCAAATGCTGAGAGAATTCTATGCTGGGCCTTGGATGACTGTTTCTGGAACTGTGCATAAGTGCTATTGGTGAGCGACTGGTTCCTCTTTATGATCGTGTCATATTTTTCAAAAATGCGCAATTTGGGCCCAGTGCTACTTGGTGGAGTATCCAATGGAGAATCTGAGGATTTTATTTCTTTTATACCCTCCTTATGCTGACTGGAGCCGAAAGGAAAACTGAGCTGCTTAGTTCCAGTGGTGGTCACTATGGTGAGTGGGATCTCTTGCTCCACTGTCACGCCTATCGTTGGAGCTGTCCTCGAATTTTTGGAGTGCAATTCAAATTCCTTCAGAGACACCTCAGTGACCGGAGAAGATGATTCCTGCCGGGGCCTCTTTTCCTTGACATTATGAGGTGTGGCCGCGGGTGGTGCACTGGTTGAGGGTACCTGCTCTTCCATTCTGACAATCGGTTCCACGTCTTCCAAGGTATCAGGCTCCCATTCTACTTGATTAGAAAAATTTTCGATTTCAGGCCTGGGCTCATGCACATATGGAGCATTTATATTCTTGACTCTCATCTCAGAAATGATGCCATAGGGATCATAATTCCAGGTGAAGCTTGTCATGAATTTCATTTCCCTCAAGAGTCTGTCTGCTTCATCACCTCCACCTCTGCTATTGCAGATGAAAGAGCCCATCTTCCCTTTAATCCGCAATTGTTGCTTATTTTTGAGAGAGACAGTGAATATCATCAGAATTCATAATTTTCCTAATGTATTCCAAAGAGAAAACCCTTACCGGTATGTATCTCGGAATCTTGAATGGTGCCAGCTCGCACCCATAAACTCGAATCTCAGAGTGATTCTGATACAAGTACCAGTCGCCTGTCTTAGCATTTTCCGAGAGGTGTAGAATTCTCTGGACTTCGTCATTTACCCGTGGCTCAAGCATGCCACTCAACATACTTACCACTGGGTGATAAAACTGATCTATGAATGCCATGAAGTCATATTCGGCGGAATTTCGCCTCAGGAGAGACGTCCACGCTGTGACAGGCTGAGGCTTCCCGTAGGCATCCATCTTCTGCATGGAGAAGTTGAACTTGGCGGCTTGGAAATAGATGAACATGTAAGCCAGAATGGAAGAGTATCTGAACATTCCTTCGGTGTCGAATTTGACAAACTTCTCATGGATGTTATTTGCAAGGAATGTGTTGTAGTCGAACTACAGATGAAAATGACCACACTATGAGGGAAAAGTAGAAGGTAATGATGAAGCAACTGAATGATAAAGGAATGATAGGTGTTGTTAGCACTCGGTAAATTTCCCAGAGGTTGAAAAAGAAGAAATTTACTAAGGTAACCTTAAACAACCACTTTTAGAGCTGGGAATCTAGCCCTTCCAGCTCCAGAGAGGGATCTCTCTGTAGGATTTAGCTTTGTTTGAAAGATATTAGGCTAGGTAAAGGCACGAGTTTTGTTTTGTTGTAAAGGGTTTTTAAAGTTGCTTGATACAAATTACACATCCATTGGGCTATGGGGTCTGTACTTAAAAAAATCCGAGATGCAACCATAAACGCTGAAGAAAAATTTCACAAGGCGAGATAACAAGCTCCCTGGATCTTTAATAATTTAAGTGATGGATAGAAGAAAAGATAAGGAAAATAACTCCAATTAACAAGCACTTAAGAATCTCTTAACTGAAGATATTTAGAAGATGAACATTAAAATCTATAGAATCGGAAACAGGGTATCAGGGATAAATCCTGCAACATAACACTATTCGTACAGATTAGTTATAGAAAAACAAGATGATCAACAGAGCAAGAAAACATTTAACTAAGAAAATCACATCACCAGTGAAACATGCGCAAGAATCCTGTAAAATGCCTCTTCTTTATTAATGGCGAATCTTGTCAAAAATCTTACAGCTCGATAACAATCGGGTGTGCAAATCAACAACCCCCAATCCATTGGAAAATGAAGTATTTATAAGACAAAATACATACGATCCTGTCATAACTCACCAGGACGTGTTCATGCTATTTTTAGAAAAACTAACTTAACTAAGCAAAACCATTTAGATGATTCATCACAACTGTATACTGAAATTCAGGGGTAGGCCGTTGGTGAGGTGCCTTCGCCACCTCTGCTAACAGGACAACTGACTGGAAATGACATATCATCTACTAATCTAGTAGATCACATAGTTCTTCCCATCTGATATGACCTGGCACTGTGATTTTAAGCAATCTCCGGTACACTTGGCCCATGTATATGTACTTAACAAATGTAGGCTTGATGATGAAAATGTGCTTAATTTCATGCTGGATACTAATGCCCAGCTGCAAGGCCTCCATGAAGGCTCTTCCTATGATGTTTGATTGTATTCTTGCGAATTTAGCACTGTCCTTGGACACTTCAATCAACCTTTTCTTGTAATCGGGAAGCGTCATCAGTCTGTCATTTATGACCCTCATGCCAGGCAGGCCTTTCCTTTGCAGAGCATCTATTTTGTGGAAAAAATTTTGCACTCCCTGATCCATGACTTGGATCTTCTCTTCTAGCTGAAGCATGAGACCTCTTTTGGTCAGAACTCTTTTCACCTCCAATATGGTCTCTGTCCTATCTTCAATTTTCAGCTCCTCGAGTTCCTCTCGTGTCTTAGAATTCAGAAACCTTATGATCTCATTGGCCTGGGCTGGCATGTCGCCCAGTTCAGTCCTGATTTTCTCCACAGCCTGTTTGCTCCTCTCGAGCAACTCGTTCTGTTCGAACATGATCTGAACCATTGGCCATATTTCATTGATGGTCTTAGAGATATCAGTCCACACAAGTTCTTTAACTTCGGCCAAGGTCTTTCTGGCCAATGTCTGTCTCTGTAGCTACTGCAGCTCCTTCCTTATCTGCTCGTTCACCTACTTTTCCTTTGACAGACTTGTCTGAAAGGAAGTCTTCAACTCCTGGAGATTTTCCAATTCTTTTTTGAGCCTGCTGATTTCAGACTCTTCCAGATTCATTCTATCCATAGACTTGGCCAGGTCAGTAGCTCCTTCGGGAAAGGGAACTGTTGTTGTAGATGGAACGACTGTCACCATTGTGGTCGCAATTGGAACGACACTCAGAGGAACGCCTTCCATTGGCTTTGCCTGCTCTCTCTCCTTGAGCGGTCTCTCCATCTCCTTTAATTGCGCACTCTGCTCTAGGAGTAATTTCAACATTTCATCCTTTTCGCCTTCTCTTTCAGCTATTTCCTTTGTCTGTGGGTCCTCTGTTGGTGGGAGCTTCAATTGTTTTCTCAAAGCGGCTATGTCAGCATTTTTCTTTTTGATCATCTCCTCAGCAGCCTTGACGTTCGCAGGATCGTATCCTATCTTGAGGACCAACTCCTCCAGTGTTTTTATCCTGTTATCTTTCGTGAAGGAAGATATTTTTCCCAGCTTCAGCTGGGTCTAGGCATTGCTCAAAGCTATCCGAAACTTTGACACAGAAGTTGCAACGCGGGCTAAAGTGTGGGAGATCATCACCCCAGTTTTCTTATGCAGATCCATCTGATCTGCCGGATGTACATCTTTTGCTTGAAACTCGAATGTTGACCTCTTGTAGTCAGATATCACCTTTGGATCAGGCACTTGTGCATGGAGGAACTCCAGGTGCATCCTTCCCTTCTCTGTATCAAATGCTAAGAGAAGTCTATGCTGGGTCGTGGATGACTATTTCTAGAACTGTGCATAAGTGCTATTGGTGAGCGACTGGTTCCTCTTTCTGATCGTGTCATATTTTTAAAAAATGCCCAATTTGGGCCCAGTGCTACTTGGTGGAGTATCCAATGGAGAATCTGAGGATTTTATTTATTTTATACCCTCCTTATGCTGACTGGAGCCGAAAGGAAAACTGAGTTGCTTAGTTCCAGTGGTGGTCACTATGGTGAGTGGGATCTCTTGCCCCACTGTCGTGCTTGTCGTTGGAGCTATCCTCGGCTTTTTGGAGTGCGATTCAAATTCCTCCGGAGACACCTCAGTGACCGGAGAAGATGATTCCTTCCGGGGCCTCTTTTCCTTGACATTCTGAGGTGTGGCCGCAGGTGGTGCACTGGTTGAGGGTACCTTCTCTTCCATTCTGACAATCGGTTCCATGTCCTCCAAGGTATCGGGCTCCCATTCTACTTGATTAGAAAATTTTTTGATTTCAGGCCTGGGCTCATGCACATATGGAGCATTTTTATTCTTGACTCTCATCTCAGAAATGATGCCATAGGGATCATAATGCCAGGTGAAGCTTGTCATGAATTTCATTTCCCTCAAGAGTCTATCTGCGTCATCACCTGCGCCTCTGCTATTGCATATGAAAGAGCCTATCTGCCCTTTAATCCGCAATTGTTGCTTCTTTTTGAGAGAGACAAAGTGAATATCATCAGAATTCATAATTTTCCTAATGTATTCCAAAGCAAAAACCCTTACCGATATGTATCTTGGAAGCTTGAATGGTGCCAACTCGCACCCATAAACTCGGATCTCAGAGTGATTCTCTTCCTCTTCTGTTTTCTTTGTTTTAGACGCCATCTCAACAAATGTACCTGCAACAAACAATGTTAGTGGGGTCTACTGGAGGTGGAGGAAAATGACGGGGAAACAAAGGGGAGACGATAGATACGTTTCTCTGGTGCGATGGATGGTTCTAGCGCGGTGAATGAATAAAGAGTGTGAATGGGCACAAAGGTGTTTTTATTTAAAACTGGGTCGGTCGGATGTGGGAAAACGGTCAGCATGAAAACGAACATATTATCCCGTTATTAATAGAAAATGGGCCACTTGGGGTGATATGGCAGGTGACGGTGACTAGAGTATACAGACGACTGACGTGGAGGCTAGTGATTGGGGGTGAAAGTCACCAAAGGGGGCTTCTCATGAGTGAAGTGAGTTATGGGACTTACAACTGGACAGATGGAGGTTATCGAAAGTGACCCGACCCCAGTATCAAGTGGGTCGAGTGGGCCTAGTGGAGGGTGACATCCAGGGGTGACGGGATGTCGGGTAGCAGGTGGGTGAAGTGACCTCTGGATGAATAGGAACGCGCCATTTGCAGCATAGGGGCCCGCTGGAAGGAATATTCATTTCGGACCCCCCCTTTGGTTAAAAGTAGAACACCCAGGAGGGGTCCGGAATCAGCCATGAACCGTTGATCAGCGCACTTGTCTGATGACCATCCAGATGTGTGCGCTCCTTTAATATCAATTTCGGACCCCCCCCCCCTCCATTAAAGGCAGAACGACGGCGGGGTTCTGGAATCCAATGTGGATCGTTGATCTGGGCGCTCAGTTTAGAACCGTTCAGATCTGCGCCTACGTTATAACCAATTCTGAACCCCCCCCCTCCGTTAAAGGCAGAAAGGAGGGGGGGGTCCGGAATTAAATGTGAGCCGTAGATTTACGCGCTTTGTTCCAGACCGTCCAGATTTGCATATGTATTACCATCGATTCCGGACCCCCCCTTTAGGTTAAAAGTAGAAAACTAAGGGGGCTCTGGAATGCCCCGTGAACCGTTGATCCATGAGCTATGATCTGAGCCATTGAGAGATGAACGAAGTGTAGGCCGGGCGCGGAAAATAAAATATGTAGGCCAACTTAGGATAATAGCTTCTTGTAGGATTTTTCTTGGATTTTCTCATACACAACACCAATGGGAGCTTGTTTCAACTATCCTACGGCAGGGAAAAACTTGAGGTAGCACTCTCTTTGGGAGGGTTTTAGTTGTGCAAGGTGGGCCGAGCAATTAGTCTGTACTTTAACCTATTTCACAAGGGAAAGCCCAAGTCAAAATGTTGGGTTAAGGTATCATTTTCCCTAAGGGCTATCTGATCAGGATTAGACGATCTGATCAGATTTATTCACCAGCTCTAACCTAGGGGATATCTAATCAGGATTAGACAGTGTGATCATATGCATTCACTAACCTATCAACATTGAAAATTTAAAAGAACTTGTTCATGCTTGAAAGGTATGACCAAGTTGCTATTATTGCATGGGGCCATTTTTCAATTCTTTTTAGCCCTCTTTTCTTTTCTTTCTTTTTCTTTTTCTTTTTTCTTTTTCTTTTTCTTTTTTACAAATTATTTGAAGAATGCAATATCATTTGTCAACCAAATCACCAGATACAGATAATATCCAAGTCATTAGCTGATTCCCATAAATTATGGGGTGATAATAGGTGGCTCCACATGGGGATGGCACTTGCCCTATTAAGTGCCAAGAATCCAGTTTTTCCTGTCATCATGAACCAATCTGTCTGGTAATATGCATTGGTCTGATTCTAAGAAAGGTATTGAATTACTATGATCAGCAGCTTAGGGCCTTCTTTTCGGGCTTCAACAACCTGACCGTCATTCTTCATGTGGAAAATGAAAGTAAATACTGAAAATTAAAACGGTATGTACAATGGAGGGTGATTTCTTCAATTTCCTTACTGGGGAGGGATATAATGTTTCAACATTCTGCCATTCACAGGTGCTCCTGGCAGATCTGACCCATCGGCATTGTTTAGCAGGAAGGCATTGTGTCCTCTGAAAGCCTGGATCATGTAGGGTCCTGTCCATAGATGATCAAATTTCCCATGCTTTCCCTTGTCCTCGTTCCTGGCATCCCATCTCAACACCAAGTCTCCCAGCTCGAAATCATCCTCTTTGGTTCGTTTGTCAAATATATTCTTAATGTTCTCATGGATGACCTGTGTTTTGTTGAAAACATCCTCTCTAGTCTGATGCAAATGAATCATTTGATTGATTCGTCTCTGGGAGTCATTTGGTTCAGCTTGTATCTCTTGAAGTAACTTCATGACAGGGACTCCTAACGAAGTTGGAAAAATAGCCTCAGTACCATATACCAGCTGGTATGGTGACATACCAATTGACCTTTTGGTGGTGAGTCTATCTGCCCATAAAGCAAATACCAGCTTGTCATGCCATGATTTTTTATTCTCCTGCAATGTTTTCTTGATGATGTTTACTAAGGTCTTGTTCGAGGATTCCGCCAACCCATTCCCCTAAGGGTAGTAGGCTGTGGAATGTCCCAAGACAATGTGGTAACGACTACAGAAATCAATAAGCTTCTTCGACCGAAAGGCGGCTGCATTGTCAATAATGATCTTCCTAGGACAGCCAAAATGGGATAAAATATTATTTTCAAGAAATTTAATAATAATAGCGTCAGTGGCTTGCCTGCTTGGTACAGCCTCGATCCATTTGGTGAAATAGTCAGTGGCAGTGAGAATCCACTTATGTTGGCCGGAAGATGGAGGGTGTATCTCTCCAATGAAATCGAGTCCCCATTGCTGGAACGGAGCTTCAATTGAAATTGGTTTGAGCGGTAGAGGAAGAAGCTTCCTTTTACCCCCAAACAGCTGACACTGGTGACATGCTGTTACTTTCTGATGCACATCTACGAACAGGGTGGGCCAGTAAAAACCAACTCTAAGTATTTTGTTAGCTGTAGCTTTCCAGTTCATATGGCCGCCGCATTCACCTGCATGGAACTCCTGCAACACTTTGTCAACTTCATCTTTGAGCAAACAATTTAAAAGAATACCAGTAGGGTCTTTCCAATATAAATTTCCTTCTAGAATACAGAACTTCAAAGCCTTCAAATTTAAAAATCTAGATTTAGTTTTAGTTAAACCAGGGGGAGCTTGTAAATTTTGTAAAAAAAAAATAAGGTCTGCATACCATGGAGAATTTAGAAAAACCTCTTTAACGTTTGGAGTCGCCATCTCACCCTGTTCACCTGCCACATCTAGAAAATTAATGTCAAGAACCTGAAGGTTAGATTCAGCCATCAGTTTAGCAAGGCCTTGGCCTTTGATTAATTTTGTGGGCTTAATTTCTATGTCGTATTCTAGAATAAATGCAATCCACTTTCCCCTTCTCCCATCAGGGTTGTCTTGTGTCAGGATGTCTTTCACCACTGTGTTTGGAACATATGCTATGACGTGTGAATGAAGAATATAGACCCTGAAGTCCTTTATAGCCTTTACCAAAGCAAAAGCCTGTTTCTCCATAATATTATAGTTAAGTGCAGCATCTCTCAGAGCTTTGCTGAAGAAAGCTATGGGTTGTTCATATCCTTCACTGTTCTTCTGCAATAATACAACTGCTATTGTATGTTCAGAGGCGAAAGAGAAAAGATAGAAATCTTTTGTGAAATCAAGACTGATCAGAACTGGGGCCTCTGTGAGAGCTTGTTTGACCTGTTCAAAAAATGATCTGGACTCAGGGTCCCATTTTATCTTAGCATCCTTTTTTAGCATATTGGTAATGTTTCGGAGGAGTTCAGCCAGATTAGGAATGAATCTTCGAAGAAAGTTAATTTTCCCTATAAAGAACTGTAGTTCTTTAAGGTTTCTGGGGTGTTCTATCTTTAGTATAGCCTCTATCCTGTTGGGATCAATTCTGATTCCTTCTTTAGAGATGATATGTCCCAACAATTTACCCTCTTCTAACCCAAAAAGACATTTCTTGGGATTTAATGAAATCCCGAACCTTCTACATTTTTTGAAAACTCGTCTGAGGTGCCGTAGATGTTCGTCATCGGATTGGGAAAACACGGTCACGTTGTCTAGGTAAACGACAATAAACTTTCCTGACTCATCCACGAAGGCAATGTCCATTGCCCTCTGGAAGGTGGCTCCTGCATTCATCAGACCAAAGGGCATCTTCACATACATGAAAGTGCCCCATGGGGTAGTGAAAGAGGTCTTTTCTTGATTGTCTGGGTGAACTAAGACCTGGTTGTAGCCTGAGAAGCCATCTAATAGGGAAATTCGACTGGACCCGACCACACTTTGCAAGAGGTGTTCCATCTTAGGCAAGGGATAATTATCCTTCAGGGACGCTTTGTTCAAATTTCTGAAATCTATGCAGAGTCTGATTTCACCGGTTTTCTTGTGTGTGGGAACTAAATTAGAAACCCATTTCGAGAAACGTAGTGGGACTATGATCTTGGCATCATACATTTTCTTGATCTCCTTTTCTATCAAGGGAAGCAATTTGGGATTTATCCTTCTAAGCTTCTGTCTAAACAGTTTATGGTCTTCCTTGATGGGAATCCTATGTTGTATAATGCTGGTGTCGTAGGCTTTTAAATCTTCATAGCCCCAGGCAAAAATGTCTGAATATTCTTTGAATAGTTCCATGTACTTAAGATTTTGTTCTGGGGGTAGAGATTTGGACAGTTTGACCATCCTAGGCTTCTCGTCAGTTCCTATATTACAGTCCTCTACCTCTTGCCCATGAGCCTCTAATTTTGGCTTCTTAGCTACATCATCACTGTCAAACAAATCTTCTAGAGGGACAAGGCCTCTGGGTAAGACATTGCTTTTAAGTTGTAAAACATCGGCATCCACTTCGTCATCCCCTAACTCTCCCGAGTCTACTGTATCTGCTGAATCTACGGTATTTACAATATTAACACTATCTATTTCGAATTCAGAGTTATTTACATTCTCGTTTTCATTTTCTAGATCTATGTTTGTACATTCAAAATCGTTCTTGCATTGCAGAAAATCCTCTATTTGGTCATCATTTCCAAACACTTGCCAGTACCTGATATTATCGGGGACTGTCGGTCTGCATTTCACCTCAACGGTGTATGGACGAGTTTGGCAGAAAGGAATCTTGCAGGACGCGGCTGATGTAGCTAACTTGTCAGCCAGAATATTCTGTCCTCTCGGCATTACCTGCAAGTCAACCTCATTAAAACACTTCAAAGCATCGAGAGCTGCGTTCCTGTAGGCTCTAAGGCGTGGGTGTTTAGCATCATATTCACCTTTAATTTGCTTAATAATTAATTCAGAGTCACCCCTTACCATTATTTTCTTAGCACCAACTTTTTTCAAAAGCTTCAGACCGAGCATTAAAGCTTCAAACTCAACGACGTTGTTAGTGCAGTGGAAATTTAACTTATAAGAGCGATTTTCTGAATACCTTTTTCGATGATTGTGTAACCAGACACCAGCTCCTGCCCCTTCTTTACTCACAGCTCCATTGAAATCCATACTCCAGAAATCGACAGGAAAATATTCCGTGATTTCATTTTCCATCTTTGTTGTTTCACCGCTTTCTAGACCTTCATCTTGACTAGCTACGTTTTCCATCAGCTGATTATCCTTCTCTTCGGTATCACCATCATTGTACAAGATGAATGAATCTATATCTGAATGAGCAGAGTAAAGAGGGTAATTATGAGGTTTCTCTTGACTGCTGACCATATACTTCATCAGCGTTTCTCTGTATAACCTCCTCTGTTGTCCAAACACTGGGATAGTGGCATAAGACATATCCAACTGCAATGTTCCTTTCATCTTAGCTCCCCAAGAGAGGGATAACAACATACCATATTTAGGCGGGATGTCAGCAACCACTACGTCCATCACCATGATTTTCGAAGGGATCTGAACCAAGGTTATGCAGAGATATTTAATCAAACCAATACATTTGACTTTGTTGGAGTCAAACGAGTGCAGATCTTTGTAAGGTCGAGTGACCTCCAATCCCAGTTTTTCCATTACTGCTTTGGGCATTAAATTGTGTGAGGCACCTGAATCCAACATGGCATTATGCAATATCAAATCATGGATGTTCAAACTAATGTAAAAGGGAGCCACATCACCGGTATCGTCTCGACCCTTCACTTCAGGTCCGAAAAGAAGTTCGGGGTGGTCGTCAGCAAGATTCATAGTGTTTGAATGAGTCATTGACCCAATAGTCAAGGCGTTGGTACCTATGTTAGGTTCAATGGCCAATGTTTTTAGTACCTGTGAACGATGACTGCCTCTGCATATCAACTCTATTAGTGGGATAGGAATTTTAATTTTGGCCAGTTCTACCTCCAGGCTAAATGGCACCGGAGTTCTGGTCTGATTCATTGATTCTGGTTGGTCCACCATGTTCTTTCGCTCAGAAGTACTGGGTGGGGTAATGGGTGAGATTTTGGGCTGAGCTGGTCTTTTCAGTATGGTGATGTTTTTCTTCACTGGAGCACCAGTTTTACCTTTCTCAGAGGACTTTCCAGCAGTGGTCTTCTCAGGAGCTTCTTTAGCCTCGGCTACCTTCTGCGTTTCGGTTGTATTTTTTGAAGAATTTCCTTCTGCCTTCTTATTTCGCAGATTGTATTGACGGTTCACCTCCAAAATAGCGTTCTCAAAGGCCTGTTGTCCTGCATTCTCAGTCTCCTCACTTACCTTTGTTTGATTTAGCAAAAAGAGTTCCTGCTCTTCTCGAGTGAGGAAAATGGCCTCATTATCATGAATACCCATGAGGTTGATATGAGTGTCCTCCAATTCTTCATCAACTTCCCCCCCCCATCATCAACATAGTTTTCCTACAAGGGAGGTCTGATCGGCTGATCAGGGCCTCTCTGATCTCTCTGATCCCTTTGATCCCTAGGGTCCCTGGGATCTCTTTGCCTGATCTAAGGAGGATTTCTTCTAAAGTTGGGGTTTCGAATCTGGGGAGCAGGTGCGTTGTCCCTAAGAGGGTTTCTGTCGGACAAATTCATTTTATCCATCATTAATTCCACTGAACGGGCCAAAGAGTCCAACTTGGAATCTGTAGCCGACGTGGAAGGATCTTCTCTGATAGTGACCCTTCTTTCTGACCTTTGCTGGGCCCGTTTCGCCAACAGATTTTCTTCCACACTAATAGCACATTTCTGCATGTCTTCGAGGGTTGCAGCATTTCGTTCTCTCAACTGGTATGACATGTCGGCATCGAAACCATCCGGAAATTTAATCAATGCCAAACCCGAGGGAGGTTTGATTTCATTAGGAATTGCATTATATAAGTTGTTGAAACGGGTGCAATAGTCCTGGACCGTCTCACCTTGATTCCTCTTTATGTTTTCGTACTCAAACAGTATCTGGAGAGTGTTTTTCTTCACCTCCCATCTGTAGAGAAAACTTCTTTGGAACGCGACAAGGTCAGGGATTGATGCTGCGGGTAAGGCTTTGAACCACTTCTTAGCGTCCCCTGTCAGACTCTGGGTGAAAAGTCACATCTGAACGTTGACCTCATCAACTTCTTGTAAATCTAAGTAGTCGTTCATTTTATCTACATGTTGTTGGGCGCTCAACGTTCCTTTTGCATCAAACTGTGGCAGTCTAGTCTGGTAGTCTTGGGGCATGGCATGCAGAGGTGCAGCTAACACCAAAGGTGCATATCTAGCTGCCATAATGGGCAGGGGAGGTGGAAAGATGAGCGGGGTGGTAGGAGAGGTAGCAACTGAAGGCAAGGGTGATGAAGGACTGGGTGGGGCGGAGGTATTGATTTGTAGCTTAGTCGTAGGAGAAAAAACTTCGGGGGTTCGAGGTTGCACCATAGTCGGGTCGAAGACAAGTTTAGACGTGAAAGATTTGGACCAAGCTCTAACTAGGTTTCGCAGTGGAAAAGGTTCAAGATCAAGGTTTGGTAAGCTATCTGGTTTTCCGGAAAAGGAAAGAGGATTTTTCTTTGGGGTACTGCTCGTCGAATTGGAGATGAAGGCCTTTCGCCTCAATAATTGTTCGAGGTTATCTAATGCAGTAGAAAGTTCTGGGTCTGGATGAGATCACGTGTGGATTTTCTTGGGAGCCAAAACTCCTTTTGGGTTTTAATATATATATATTTTTATTTTATTTTATTTTATTTTATTGTTGAAAGCAAACTAGGAGAAGTTCCTACGTTGACGTCGCCTAGCCTCCAATTGTTCCTGAATAACTATGTCACGTTCAACGGTCACCCACGAACGTTCGATCTCTTCCCGGTTACTGGTCGTTCAGAGGATTAAATCAAACAGGTTTGAGGCAATGTGCGTTTGATTCGCTAGTCCAGGCTCGATATTAGGTTGTACTGCTGGAAGGACAGTCATAGAGGGACAAAGGTACCAGGAAAAATACTGGAAGTAATATATATAGAGTTAATCAACCTCTAAATATCACTTTCTTCTAAAAATCAAACTTTCCCTAGGGGAAAGAAGTCACAATATTGTCAGTTTTAGTTCGTCCCCAGTGGAGTCGCCATTTATGTTAGCACTCGGTAAATTTCCCAGAGGTTGAAAAAGAAGAAATTTACTAAGGTAACCTTAACCAACCGCTTTTAGAGCTGGGAATCTAGCCCTTATAGCTCCAAAGAGGGATCTCTCTGTAGGATTTATCTTTGTTTGAAAGATATTAGGCTAGGTAAAGGCACGAGTTTTGTTTTGTTGTAAAGGGTTTTTAAAGTTGGTTGATACAAATTACACATCCATTGGGCTATGGAGTCTGTACTTAAAAAAATCCAAGATGCAACCATAAACGCTGAAGAAAACTTTCACAAGGCGAGATAACAAGCTCACTGGATCTTTAATAATTTAAGTGATGGATAGAAGAAAAGATAAGGAAAATAACTCCAATTAACAAGCACTTAAGAATCTCTTAACTGAAGATATTTAGAAGATGAACATTAAAATCTATAGAATCGGAAACAGAGTATCAGGGATAAATCCTGCAACATAACGCTATTCATACAGATTAGTTATAGAAAAACAAGATGATCAACAAAGCAAGAAAACATTTAACTAAGAAAATCACATCACCAGTGAAACATGCGCAAGAATCCTGTAAAATGCCTCTTCTTTATTAATGGCGAATCTCGTCAAAAATCTTACAGCTCGATAACAATCGGGTGTGCAAATCAACAACCCCCAATCCATTGGAAAATGAAGTATTTATAAGACAAAATACATACGATCCTGTCATAACTGACCAGGACGTGTTCATGCTATTTTTAGAAAAACTAACTTAACTAAGCAAAACCGTTTAGATGATTCATCACAACTGTATACTGAAATTCAGGGGTAGGTCGTTGGTGAGGTGCCTTCGCCACCTCTGCTGACAAGACAGCTGACTAGAAATGACATCTCATCTACTAATCTAGTAGATCACACAGTTCTTCCCATATGATATGACCTGGCACTGTGATTTTAAGCAATCTCTGGTACACTTCGTCCATGTCTGTGTACTTAGCAAATGTAGGCTTGACGATGAAAATGTGCTTAATTTCATGCTGGATACTGATGTCCATCTGCAAGGCCTCCATGAAGGCTCTTCCTGTGATGTTTGATTGTAGTCCTGTGAATTTAGCACTGTCCTTGGACACTTCAATCGGCCTTTTCTTGTAATCGGGAAGCGTCATCAGTCTGTCATTTATGACCCTCATGCCAGGCAGGCCTTTCCTTTACAGAGCATCTATTTTGTGGAAAAACTTTTGCACTCCCTGATCCATGAATTGGATCTTCTCTTCTAGCTAAAGCATGAGACCTCTTTTGGTCAGAACTCTTTTCACCTCCAATATGGTCTCTGTCCTATCTTCAATTTTCAGCTCCTCGAGTTCCTCCTGTGTCTTAGAATTCAGGAACCTTATGATATCATTGGCCTGGGATGGCATGTCACCTAGTTCAGTCCTAATTTTCTCCATAGCCTGTATTCTCCTCTCGAGCAACTCGTTCTGTTCGAACATGATCTGAACCATTGGCCAGATTTCATTGATGGACTTAGAGATATCAGTCCACACAAGTTCTTTAACTTCGTCCAAGGTCTTTCTGGCCAATGTCTGTTTCTGTAGCTATTGCAGCTCCTTCCTTATCTGCTCGTTCACCTGCTTTTCCTTTGACAGACTTGTCTGAAAGGAAGTCTTCAACTCCTGGAGATTTTCCAATTCTTTTTTGAGCCTACTGATTTCAGACTCTTGCAGATTCATTCTTTCCATAGACTTGGCCAGGTTAGTAGCTCCTTCGGGAAAGGGAACTGTTGTTGCATATGGAATGACTGTCACCGTTGTGGTCGCAATTTGAACGACACTCAGAGGAACGCCTTCCATTGGCTTTGCCTGCTCTCTCTCCTTGAGCAGTCTCTCCATCTCTGCCTCCATCTCCTTTAATAGTGCACTCTGCTCCAGGAGTAATTTCAACATTTCATCCTTTTCACCTTCTCTTTCAGCTATTTCCTTTGTCTATGGGTCCTCTGTTGGTGGGAGATTCAACTGTTTTCTCGAAGCGTCTATGTCAGCATTTTTCTTTTTGATCATCTCCTCAGCAGCCTTGACGTTCGCAGGATCGTATCCTATCTTGAGGACCAGCTCCTCTAGTGTTTTTATCCTGTTATCTTTCGTGAAGGAAGATATTTTTTCCAGCTTCAGCTGGGTCTGGGCATTTCTCAAAGCTATCTGAAACTTTGACGCAGAATTTGCAACGCGGGATAAAGTGTGGGAGATCATCTCCCTAGTTTTCTTATGCAGATCCATCTGATCTGCTGGATGTACATCTGTTTCTTGAAACTCGAATGTTGACCTCTTATAGTCGGATATCACCTTTGGATCAGGCACTTGTGCATGGAGGAATGACAAGTGCATCCTGCCCTTCTCTGTATCAAATGTTGAGAGAAGTCTATGTTGGGCCGTGGATGACTGTTTCTGGAACTGTGCATAAGTGCTATTGGTGAGCGACTAGTTCCTCTTTCTGATCGTGTCATATTTTTCAAAAATGCCCAATTTGGGCCCAGTGCTACTTGGTGGAGTATCCAATGGAGAATCTGAGGATTTTATTTATTTTATACCCTCCTTATGCTAATTGGAGCCGAAAGGAAAACTGAGCTGCTTAGTTCCAGTGGTGGTCACTATGGTGAGTGGGATCTCTTGCTCCACTGTCACGCCTGTCGTTGGAGCTGTCCTCGACTTTTTGGAGTGCGATTCAAATTCCTCCGGAGACGCCTCAGTGACCGGAGAAGATGATTCCTACCAGGGCCTCTTTTCCTTGAAATTTTGAGTTGTGGCCGCGGGTGGTGCACTGGTTGAGGGTACCTGCTCTTCCATTCTGACAATCGATTCCACATCCTCCAAGGTATCGGGCTCCCATTCTACTTGATTAGAAAATTTTTCGATTTTAGGCCTGGGCTCATGCACATATGGAGCATTTTTATTCTTGACTCTCATCTCAGAAATGATGCCATAGGGATCATAATTCCAGGTGAAGCTTGTCATGAATTTCATTTCCCTCAAGAGTCTGTCTTCTTCATCACCTGCACCTCTGCTATTGCAGATGAAAGAGCCTATCTTCCCTTTAATCCACAATTGTTGCTTATTTTTTAGAGAGAGAGTGAATATCATCAGAATTCATAATTTGCCTAATGTATTCCAAAGAGAAAATCCTTACTGGTATGTATCTCAGAATCTTGAATGGTGCCAGCTCGCACCCATAAACTCGGATCTCAGAGTGATTCTGATACAAGTACCAGTCCCCTGTCTTAGAATTTTTCGAGAGGTGTAGAATTCTCTGGACTTCGTCATTTACCCGTGGCTCATGCATGCCACTCAACATACTTACCACTGGGTGATAAAACTGATCTATGAACGCCGTGAAGTCATATTCGGCGGAATTTCACCTCAGGAGAGACGTCCACGCTGTGACGGGCTGAGGCTTCCTGTCGGCATCCATCTTCTGCATGGAGAAGTTGAACTTGGCAGCTTGGAAATAGATGAACATGTAAGCCAGAATGGAAGAGTATCTGAACATTCCTTCGGTGTCGAATTTGACAAACTGCTCATGGATGTTATTTGCTAGGAATGTGCTGTAGATGAACTGCGTGGTTGGCTGTTCTTCGTTGGAAAAGATGGACAAAAAGCCCAGGATGGGCTCATCCACCCACTGATCTGAGAAGTATCCCAATAGAGCACACACAGCCGAGATAATCTAATTTCCTTTGATGGAAAACATGGAAGAAGGATATGGGGGGCTGGTGGTCGGGAAAGGAGCGGAAGTGGGAAAAAACAGCTCGAAAATCTGAGCTCTCTGCGGGAAAGTCATCTTCTGGTACAGCTCGGTGAGGATTTCCAGGTTAAAAGGGGAAGCAGACTCTACTCTGGTGATTTGTAACATCTGGTCGATGTCCTCAGGGGTGATGAATAAAAGCGCGTCCCCGGATGAAGACGTGATGGCTTTCTGGTCGGGTAAGTAGTGGACCTGGCAGCGGAGGGCGAACTTGGGGAAATGATGGACTTGGGGGAACAGATATAGGGGCAAATTGGACTCCCAGAGGCCAATCTCGTCACTCTAGTCTAGGAAGAATTCCCGAAGCCATGACTGTAAATCTGAGAAGTCGAAGCTGCATATAGTGTCCGCTATCAACCGGTCCTTGTCGACCAGGGGAACTTTATCCAGGTCCACCAGAGGAGGAACGAATGGATTCTCTTCCTCTTCCATTTTCTTTGTTTTAGACACCATCTCAACAACTGTACCTGCAACAAACAACGTTAGTGGGGTCTACTGGAGGTGGAGGAAAATAATGGGGAAACAAAGGGGAGACGATAGATACGTTTCTCTGGTGCGATGGATGGTTCTGGCGTGGGGAATTAATAAAGAGTGTAAATGGGCACAAAGGTGTTTTTATTTAAAACTGGGTCGGTCGGACGCGGTAAAATGGTCAACATGACAACAGACATATTATCCCGTTATTAATGGACAACGAGCCACTTGGGGTGATATGGCAGGTGACGGTGACCAGAGTATACGGACGACTGACGTGGAGGCTGGTGATTGGGGGTGAAAGTCGCCAAAGGGGGATGCTCATGAGTGAAGTGAGTTATGGGACTGACAACTGGACAGACGGAGGTTATCGGAAGTGACCCGACCCCAGTAGCAAGTGGGTCGAGTGGGCCTAGTGGAGGGTGACATCCAGGGGTGACGGGATGTCAGGTAGCAGGTGGGCGAAGTGACCTCTGGACGAATAGGAACGTGCCATTTGTAGCATAGGGGCCCGCCGGAAGGAATATTCGTTCTGGACCCCCCCCCCCCCTCTGTTAAAGGCAAAAAGGAGGGGGGGGTCCGGAATTAAATGTGAGCCGTAGATTTACGCGCTTTATTTCGGACCGTCCAGATTTGCATATGTATTACCATCGATTCTGGACCCCCCCTTTGGGTTAAAAGTAGAAAACTAAGGGGGGTCCAGAATGCTCTGTGAACCGTTGATCCATGAGCCGTGATCTAAGCCATTGAGAGATGAACGAAGCGTAGGCCGGGCGCGGCAAATAAAACATGTAGGCCAACTTAGGATAATAGCTTCTTGTAGGATTTTTCTTGGATTTTCTCATACACAACACCAATGGGAGCTTGTTTCAACTATCCTATGGCAGGGAAAAACTTGAGGTAGCACTCTCTTTGGGAGGGTTTTAGTTGTGCAAGGTGAGTCGAGCAATTAGTCTGTACTTTAACCTATTTCACAAGGGAAAGCCCAAGTCAAAATGCTGGGTTAAGGTATCATTTTCCCTAAGGGCTATCTGATCAGGATTAGACGATCTGATCATATTTATTCACTAGCTCTAACCTAGGGGCTATCTGATCAGGATTAGACAATGTGATCAGATGCATTCACTAACCTATCAACATTGAAAATTTAAAAGAACTTGGTCATTCTTGAAAGGTATGGCCAAGTTGCTATTATTGCATGGGGCCATTTTTCAATTCTTTTTAGCCCTCTTTTCTTTTCTTTCTTTTTCTTTTTATTTTTCTTTTTCTTTTTATTTTTTACAAATTATTTGAAGAATGCAATATCATTTGTCAACCAAATCACCAGATACAGATAATATCCAAGTCATTAGCTGATTCCCATAAATTATGGGGTGATAACAGGTGTTACTGAGAAAGAACATTGAGAATGATGTTCCTTTGAAGGGGGAGGGGATTGTAACACCCATGTTTCCCTCAACTGTAATTAATCATTAATTATGATTATCATTCCATGGCATGTGAACAATGTAAATGTATTATTTTTTATATTTCCAACAACTGACTATGGTGATTAAGCCTTGAAGTACTAGCCATGATACCACTAGAGGAAAGAGTGAGGAAACCTATAGAGAGGGTTCATCATGCCAAGATGACCCAATCCTCTTTGTTAAAATATTTAATCTAGAATAATAAACCTCATCTTGATCCCAAGGAAAAATTATTTAATGAGACAATGGATTGGTAGTTGAATGACCAAATACCCCAATGAATGGAAGCATGGAGGGCCTAGATGAGAAGACAGAAAATTGTCAACCCGAAGTACCACAAAGTACAGTCTTCCTGCAGGCCCAAATTGACCTAAGTTCCTTCTGGAATAAGGATTAGGACAGGTCTAGAACCTTCTTGGGGGAGGCTTGGAAGATAATAGATAGAGAGAGAGAGAGAGAGAAAACAAAACAGATTTTTGGAGGTGCGAAGATTTCCATTCCCAGAGGGGGGCTTGGAAAACACCATGGAACTTGTGGAAGAGTTCTGATTTGGAACATAATGATCCGAAGAGAAGAGATAAATACCTTGTTGGAAAATTTAGTGAACAGACAGCGAATGCTTGTCACTGATGGAAACAATGAAGATGACAGGAAAACATAAGACAAGTTAAGAGAAGTGAATGATTGAACGTAGCGAGAGCCGTTAGATTTGGTGCAAGGTCGCTGACAACCGTCAGATCTGTAGAAGCTTCGAGGGAGTTAAGTCCTCGTGAGAAGGAGAGGGAATCCTGATGAGAGGAGTCATCATTGGGACATCGGCCATCAGAGAATCGGAGTTCTCAAGGTTGAGGGAACCAGGGCATTGGAAGTCCCGAAATCCCGACGAGATCGGGACCGTCCATCTACAAGGACACATGGCAAAGGATCAAGCGTCATCGACATATCGGGAATCTTGAGACTAAAGGTGTGAGGCCTGCTGAACCCTGAACTATGAGAAGAGACCACAATCGTGGATCTCAGATAGGACACATGTCAAGGATCCAAGAGGAGTCGACGTGGGAGAACAAGTGGCTTCTCACATCGAATATCGAGATATCAGAGATCCTGGGAGCAACGAGTTCATGCATCTCGAACTCGCAAACCCTATAGCCCTGACGGGATAAGGTTGTGGTCACGAGAGTTGGACATATGAGCGGGAGCTGAGCCAGGAGGGCCAGCGTGTGAAGGGACACATCAGGGATCGGAGGATCGGGAATTCCGTAGGCATGTGCATGGTGACATCAAAAACGCTGAAACCCCGATGAGAGGTTTGACCGAGGTCATGTGTTGATGGTCATATGGGCCAAGGCCTATAGCCAACAGGGCTAGCACGTGGAAAGGGGTGCATCGACATCGGGGATTAGGATTTGTAAGTGACAAACACTCTGATCACCAAGAGTGCCGAAATCGTGATGTGGGAAATCCCGATTGGATCTGAACCATTGGATCAAGTATTGATCGGAGGGTTACTGCTCTCTCTCACAGTAAACTACTTAGTTTGGATTCTGTTAGAAAAATGGAATCATGATGATGAATTGGTTAGTGTTTCAGTTGCAAGGACAGGTGTTCTTGTTTCGGCTGAGGAAAGGCGAAGTGGAATCGTTGAAGAGGTATGCATAAAATAACATGAGACAGATTGTGACAGGTTAGTTGTTCTGAAGGGAAAATGAATAAACAATAAGAAAAAGAAAATGAGCAGTGGCATAGCATGAAATGGAGCAAATGTGTAGAGTGATATGAAACATAGAGTAGAAGTAGAGCATAATGAAAGAAAGAGAAGTAGCAGAGCAGAATGATGGAAAAAGTTGATGCGGAGCAGACCTGCTAAACAAATAGAAGAAGAGAAGAATAGCATAACAGTTTGTTGAAGATCAGATACAGAGAAACATTGGTAAGAATTGATTTATCTGGGTAGTTGTCTGTGTATTCATTATTTTATATTTTAGGGTGGTTGGGAGGTGCTCGGGAGGACTGTTGTCCTTAGAGGTTCAAGTGGGAGCTTGTAATGCCCTTAAATATATATCTAAACATTGTTATCCTCATAAGCAATTATTTCTTAACTAAGACAATATCTATTCAGCATAATATTGATCTTCATACCAACGACTTCAGTAATTTAGATTCATCAAAGATTAACGACTTCATAGAAGAATAAAATAAATTCATAATTTAACAGGTTACCTGGTTCTGATGCTAATTTCCATTGCCAGCTGCCTTGCTGCTGCTCTCCTCCTACCTGCTACACAGTCCAGTCCTGTTGAAAACATAGAAAAATAATTTCCCAAAACTATTGTCCACCCTGCCAACTAGGAAAATGACCTAGCTCCAGGATATATGCAGATATCCTGGCCCTCCGAGCCCAAAACCTCTAGCAACTCGGTGCCTGCCTGATCAATATGTCACGACCAACAAATCTCGTACCTCAATCTGAGCACACCAATCTCACAGCCCCTCTCGGCTCTCTACAATACTCAGAGCTCTCCAAAATCATGGCCAACTCCCCCGTAGAATGATCCCCCTCCAACTCCTTCCTTCCTTCCTTATCCCCCCTTCACCGATAGTCCTCCCTCCATTAAATTCCTTATCCCTACATTTAATTACCCTTATCCATTCCCATTAATTCTTTTATCTTCTCGGGATTCTTATGTTATCCCTTCTTGTATTCGCAACTTAATTTAATGTTATATTTTATTCTCCACCTTTTATTTAATACTTAATTAATTAATATTTAAATGAATCATTAACCATCATGACTAACTCATTAATAATAATCACTTAGAAATGTTATTTTAAGAAATAAATGTAGTTTAGATAATCTTTTAGGATTATATTATTAAACTAATTATACTTAATAATCAAGGGTCGTTACATACACCCACCCTTCAGGAAACTTCGTCCCGAAGTTAAGGTATCTTAGAGTACAAAGGATAAGAAACATGGTTCACACATTCATAACAAGTACCTGACATTATTAGTAAGTTA
>ML786046.1:424470-453199 GCA_009831015.1 Picea engelmannii | reverse complement strand
AGGGACATATTACTGTATTGGATTAATTGAAAGTGAAACTTACAACCTGAGCCTTGATGTCATAGGTCTCCTTTCGATGGCTTCTATCTCTGACACACACACTTGCTCATGCATGAAGAAAATCAACCACTTGTGATGACCTTACTGTTGTCTCTTGCTGCTGTAGCATCAGTCCTCCATATAGTCATGCACTAATCCTCCAATCAATCTCTTGCTAACTTGCTGCTTGCTGTTGTAGCATCAGTCTTGCATACAGTCTTGCACTAATCCTCCAATCAATCTCTTGCTAACTTGCTTCTTGCTTAACTTAACCCTTTCCATGAGCAATCTCCTCAATATATAGGAAGCGATAGATTAGTTACTTGGATAGGGAATGATCCCAAGATATCTGGAATGCCAGACCTGAATAACCATTCGAAAGCCAACTCATCCTTCTAGAAGATTCCCTTCTAGAAGGTTCGAGATCTTTATCGTTTTCTCCTTTAAGATCATGTTCGCACCCCAACCATGAGTATAGTGCGAGAAGTTTGCACCCCAGCTTAAGGTAGCCTGCGGGAATCAGGCATTCTCGTAGGAGAATATATAAATAGCCTGCGAACATGTTTCAAAATGTGATTTATGGAAGAAGACAACTGTAACTTTTCTCAGGAAAGTATTCTTGGTAAAGAGCTTGATTTTCCATAATCATGAAATCATCATGACATCATCACCATGGCCAAATTTGTGGATAACACAAAGGACATATCGTTCAATGATAGGTAGTCTTCTGTACATCACAACATCTCGTCCTGATATAATGCAAGTTGTTGGAATGGTAAGTCATTTTCAGTCTACTCCTAAAAAAACTCACTTGGTATCTGTTAAAAGAATATTCAAATATCTGAAGGGAATAATGACATATGGACTGTGGTATCCTAGAAATCAGAATTTCCAGTTAACTTCCTATTCAGATGCAGACTGGGCTAACTATGTTGATGAGAGAAAGAGCACCAGTGGAGGAGCATTTTTTCTAGGTGACTCATTAGTTGCATGGGTTAGTAAAAAGCAAGGATCCATTTCATTATCCACTACAAAGGCAGAATACATTGCTGCTACTACTTGCTGCACACAGATCTTATGGATGATACAAACTCTTGCAGATTTGAAGGTAACTTACACTGATCCTATCCCAATTCATTGTGATAACACCAGTGCCATAAGTGTCTCCAAGAATCCTATTCTTCATTCCAAAACTAAGCATATTTCTATAAAGTATCATTTTCTCAGAGAACAAGTTTCAAACAGAATTGTTCATCTGAACTATATACCCTCTATAGAATAGATTGCTGATATTTTTACTAAACCATTAGCTATGACCCCTTTTGAATATCTTCGTCAAAAGTTGGGGGTCATAATTTCTTGTGTCTAATCTGTTCACCTGGTCAGGGGGAGTATTGATTGAATATCTGGTGAATTTCTTAAGTGCTTATAGATGATAGGAGGAGTCTGTTCTGCAACAAGATCAGTGGAAGAATGCTTCTTCTTTGACATTGATGTCAAAGGGGGAGAAAGGAGTCGATTTCAAAATATTTCAAGAACAGAGTCGAGCATGAATTTCGAAATGCTTCGGGAAAAAAGTCGATACTAAATGGCCGAATGCAGAGGAGAGTTGGGTCTGAATGCAAGTGTTGACATCAATGCGAAAGGGGGAGATTGTTGGAAAATTTAGTGAACAGACAGTGAATTCTTTTCACTGATGGCAACAGTGAAGATGACAGGCAAACAAAAGACAAGTTCAGAGAAGTGAATGATCGAACGTAGTGAGAGCCATTAGATTTGGTGCGGGGTCATCGACAGTCATCATATCTACAGAAGTTGCGAGGGAGTTAAGTCCTCATGAGCAGGAGAGGGAATCTCGATGAGAGGAGTCATCATCCGGACATCGACCATCGGAGAATCAAAGTTCTCAAGGTCGAGGGAACCAAGGCATTGGAAGTCCCGAAATCCCGATGAGATCGGGACCATCCATCTGCAAGGATAGGTGGAAAAGGATCAAGCGTCGTCGGCATATCAGGAGTCTTGAGACTAAAGGTGTGAGGCCTGATGAACCTCAAACTGCGAGAAGAGAACACTGCCATGGATCTCAGATAGGACGCGTGTCAAGGATCCCAGAGGAGTCGGCGTGGGAGGACAGGTGGCTTCTCACATCGAATATCGGGATATCAGAGATCCTGGGAGCAAGGATTTCGTGGATCTCGAACTTGCGAACCCCGTAGCCCCGATGGGATAAGGATGTGGTCACGGGAGTTGGAGATATGAGCGAGAGCTGAGCCGGGAGGGCCAGCATGTGAAGGGACACATCGGGGATTGGAGGATCGAGAATTTCGTAGGCATGTGCATGGTGACATCGAAAACGCTAAAACCCCGATGAGAGGTTTGACCGAGGTCATGTGTTGACGGTCATATGGGCCAAGGCCTACAGCCAGCAGGGCTAGTGCATGGAAAGGGGTGCATCGACATCGGGGATCGGGATTTGTAAGTGATAAACACTCTGATCGCCAAGAGTGCCGAAATCGCGATGTGGGAAATCTTGATTGGATTTGAACCGTTGGATCAAGTATTAATCGGAGGATTACTTCTCTCTCTCACAGTAAACTACTGAGTTTGGATTATGTTAGCAAAATAGACTCATGATGATGAATCGGTTAGCATTTCAGTTGCAAGGAAAGGTGTTCTTGTTTCGGCTGAGGAAAGGAGAAGTGGAACTGTTGGAGAGGTATGCATAATAGAAGATGAGACAGATTGTGACAGGTTGGTTGTTCTGAAGGGAAAATGAATAAACAGTAAGAAAAAGAAAATGAGAAGTGGCATAGCATGAAATGGAGAAAATGTGTAGAGTGAGATGAAACGCAGAGTAGAAGTAGAGCACAATGACAGACAGAGTAGTAGCAGAGCAGACTAACAGAAAACATTGATGTAGAGAAGACCTGCTAAACAAATAGAAGAAGAGAAGAATAGCAGAATAGTTTGTTGAAGATCAGATATAGAGAAAGATTGGTAAGAATTGATTTATCTGTGTAGTTGTATGTGTATTCATTAATTTATATTTTATGGTGGTTGGGAGGTGTTCAGGAGGACTGTTTTCCTCAGAGGTTCAAGTGGGAGCTTGAACACAAGAAGTTGTAGCTTCCATCTAGTTACAGCCAGAGAAACTAGGGTGGCAGGGTGGTGCTAGGGAGAACAAGTGTTCTCTGTTATATAGGTTGGAGCCTGTGTAACTGGAAGTTGGTGCTTCCATCCAGTTGGTGCTGGAACATTTAGGAAGTTGGTGCTTCCATCCAGTTGGTGCTAGAATATTCAGGGAGTTGGTGCTTCCTTCTAGTGGGTGCTAGAGAAACTAGAGAGTTGGTGCTCTCAAACAAGTTGCAGATTGTAAAACAGAGGTAGCAGCCTCACATTGAGTTGGTGCTCAATTGTAAATGATGTACAAAACTGAAAACGACTGCCTATCATTTCGAAGAAGAAGAGGTTTTCTCCCTTTATGGGTTTCCTCGTGAAAATCTGTCTCTATGTGTACTTTATGTGTGACCGATGGTCTTTACTTTTACTGTCCATATGTTGTATATTGTTGATGATCACTTGAAGGAAGATTAATAATATTTAAAAGGTATAAAGTTGTTTAATCTCATAAACAACTGATTCACGCCCCCCCCCCTCTCAGTTTTTTTAGTATTTCCAACATACCTGGTGGTATCATGGCTTGGCACGGGGGTGGATAGAGTGTGAGAGTGAATTCCTCTAAGCCTACAGTTGGGTGGAAAGGTGAACATCCATAGTTAGTTTGGTAGCTCTAACTTACAATATAGATAAGAATTTCACATATTACCTGTAATTGAACTGAAATCTGTGATTGGATGTTTGTGATTGTGTTAGAGATGTGCATTGCATGATTAATGGTATAATTTTTGACTTTGATGGCCTAGAAGCATGGGGAAATTTGAAGTAAATCTTGAATATCATATCCTGTAGATGGATTTTTTCCTACCTTTGTTTAGATAAGGAGAATTATTAGTAATAAGTTTTAAGTGAATTTGGGAGCATAATAATTTTCCCCCTGTGTTGGTTGGAAGGTTCGTCAAGGGACTATCTAGGGACCAAATTTGGAAATATAGAGATGGGACAGGCTCTATGGGATAAATTCGAACCCGTTAATCCCTTAGAACTATCATTACCATATTATAGGATTTGAATCTTGAAGTGAAATTTGCTTCCTTCAAACCATTCTTCTAAGTAACCGTAGGTTCGAGTCCACAGAGGTAACCAAATCTTATGTAAGATTTAAGAGTGTATCCCTATGGGGCTTTTCAAAAACCCATATGACCAGGATCCTAGAGCCCAATGCTATGCTCAAAGGGAGCTAAGAATTTTGAGCTTTGAGACTTCAGTATCCCAGAACTTCACAACACTCCAAATCTCTCCGAAGGAAACTGATCAAAACGGTGACCTAACGATTGACCGACAACTGGAGGTTTCCTATATATTGATGTGGGATCCACTTTATAGTTAAACCTTATCCAACTCTTTAGTTTCGAAGTAACGTGAGCTGTAGATAAGGATATTCGAGATCCTTCTTGACCATTGGATATAAGCTATGGTCAATTCAATGTTGACCCACTCTGAGCACGAAAGAGTTTGAAATGGTCAAAATCCCTGAATGTCAAAGTTGTGAATTAATGAAAAATATTGATCTAAGGATCCTTCGGGACCTTTCTAAACCATGAGATTGAGTGAATTGGAAGGATAGGGTAAGCAATATTACTAACTGACAACAAGTAGTTGTCCCCACTTCATGACCCTTTTGGCAAGTAATTCTTCGAGGAATCGAAGGGTTAGGAATTGTAAGGGGTGAGAAATCGTGAAGTCCTGAAATAGTGAAATACCACCAACCATAAAATCGAGGAAAATAATTCAGGGGCAATGTGAGCCATTGATCTAAGGATCCCTTTGGGACCCTTCCTAATCGCTCGATCAACTAGTGGAAGGACAATGTAAGTGCTTCAGTGAAGTATTACTTCGAGAGTCCAGAACTTTGGAACTCTAAGACTTCAAGGCTCCAGGAGAGTTGACATGTTGGTATACAGGCCAAATGTCAAAGCACCAAAGGCTAGAGTATGTAGCAGAGTTATAGAACATTGTAACTCCAAGACTCTCGTACTTTGGGATATTTGAGGATGTAGGAGGATGTGTTAAGTGTAGAAGAACTAAAGTTCCCTTATTGAAGTATACAGTTCCAATTGGACAGGCTTGCATACACCATGATGATGTGGAATTTCTGGATAATTCCAAATGGCATCGTGGGATTGGTCGCAAGTTAGGTGTGGGACCCCCACCCCTTGTAAATTCTAAACCATGTGTTAAGTGATGATAAATCTCAGTTTTCAAATCTTTATGAGTGGGCAGAGCTCCACCATGGATCCTGGTAAGGAAAGGAACTCTAATACTTCAGGTCTTCGGGGACGTTTTCATACATGTACGAGGATGACGAAGTGTCGAAGGATCAATATCCACGAAGGCTCGGGGAACATCGCCTATAGACACTCTTCTAGGGGCCAAATCATTTCTAGAGAACAATGACCTTGGCCACAAAAGTGCCAAGTTGGATAGTACGAAAGAGATGGATACATGCATATGCTTTGTGATGAAGGGGATGATCATTGGCCAAAAAAATCTCGAAAAAATTGGAACGCCATAACTCTCGAACCAAAACTCTACTTTGAACAAGGTCATGGTTGTTAGAAATCTCTCGATGAGCACAAGGCAATGGTGCCCTTATTCAAGGAACTCAAGGAAGTTGTAGGAAGGAGAAAATTTATACCTCGTCCCTTAAAAGGGTACCTATGGGGTTTTTTGTGTGACACCAAGGAATTTGGTACCAGTTGTTCCCTATGATATTTTCTAGGGATCTGTAATCAATACAAAGTCACCCTTTCTCGTCCTTCTTATGTACTAGAACAATTGGGTTCCCACAAGGTACAGAGCTTGGTATGATGTGGCCCTTTAAAATTATCTCTTGTATCTGGCGTTTGATTTCTTCATTCTCCATAATAGAACGCATGTATACAGGGTTGTTAAGAAGAGGAGAACTAGGTGTAAGATCAATTGAGTCCTTTACTTAATAGTGTATAGGAAACCCAGTAGGCGAGGTGAATATGTCTTTGTACTCCTCAACTATTTCATCCACCTATTGCTATTGGGAAGAGAGATACCATGTAGAGGTTTTGGCAGTTGCAATGACCAAGTTCATTCACCTTTCGATCGAACCATACCGAGGAAAAATATCTCAGTCTGAGAAACCAACTTTCTGCAGTTCTTTTCAGAGATCAAAGAGAGTGTAGTATTTGGGACTTCCTCCCATACCCTGTAAAGTTGATATCCCAAAGTAATAATGACATAATGGGGCCTAGATTAATAAACAACATGATTTTTCCACATATATCATTGTCCTATAAAAAAATCACAAACTTCAAGTGGAGAAAAATCACACAATACCTCGTATTTGAAGGGTTTGATGTCATAGTGCAGGAGAAATTGTTGGCTAATGTGGATGTCCTATCCCTGGCTGGGCCAACTGATTGTGTATGGTAGAGGATGTTTCATCATTTTCAAGTTGAACCTCTTGAAAACCTATAATAAGATCAATTTGTTCTGGCTATCATTGTCAATAATGAAATGGAGTGGGGTTCCCTTCACCCACATCTGTGAGTGGAAAAGACTTTGCCCTTCTTTAGACTCCTCCAATTCCTCTGGATGGACTTTTTTGGTAGTAGTGGTGACACTAGGTTCTAAATAAATGATTATTCTTCCATTTTCTTTCTTAGAATCGAAGTATCATTCAACATATGACCCTGGGGCTTTCATTTTTTCCAACAATGACTATTTGGAGTAACATTCATCAGTATTGTGCCAAGGGATTTTGTGGAACTCACACCATTTTCTAGTGTTCTTCTTCAACTTCCCATTACCCTTATTTGTTGGTGGGTTGGATTGGTTATCCTAGGGCTGGCCATCCTTGCTTTGTCCTTTGGCCTGGGAGTTAGGGCCACCCTTACTATACTTTGGCTATTGTGTATTTACAGACCTGAACACCTACTTGTTCTGCTGCTTGAATTTATGCTCAATTTTGACATCATATCGATAAGCAGCTCCCAATGATGAGATGTCCAAAAATTCCATTTCAGCTTGGATGTACCTATGCAGAGCCCTAAAGTATTTTAGTACCATATGTTGCTCAGAGTATTTGATACCCATCTTGGTGCGTAAAGTATGGAAAGTATTTATGAACTTTGGCACTGTTTGGCCCCTCTCTTGGCGCAGTGTGGTCCATCTAGTGTACTGGTTACCATAACTTCCAACAGGGTAATATTGTTCCTTGAGGGAATCAACAAAAGCCTCCCAAGTGGTTCCTGGCCCAAAAATTCCAAACTCATCCTTGACATGTTTCTCACAGTAAGTCTCCCAAAAATATATGACATGGGGAAGGGCCTTAAGGAGCACGAAGGTGATCTTTTCACTGTAACTGGAAAAATTGTTGACAAAGAAATAACCCTCTAGCCGATTTAACCATGTTTCCAAAGCATCGACATCTATATATCCTTTAAATAAAGGAATATCATAGTTAACTTGTACTTTGATGGGTGTCACACCTCCGAAGTGATTTTTGGTTGAAGATGCCTTTGTTGTTGCCGATAACCATCAAAGGATCTGAGAGAAATTATCCATCATCTCATTCCTCTGTCGCATGAGGGACTCCTCGAGCAACAGTTTGAAAGGATCTCTTGTCCAGTCGTCCCTCTTTTCTTTCACCATGGAAGGTTGCTTGGGCATGTGAGAGCAATTTTCCTCAAGAGATACAAGCTCGAGACCCAACTCTCTATACCCTGACCTCGTCGGGGACATGCACTAAGGACAATGAGGAGTAGACCACTCTGATACCTATTGAGCCTCTAAATTAACATCCCCACTACCCTATTATACTCCTCATCTATAACTTTTTGGCTTACCTAAGCTTGGATAAATGACAAAAGACACTACCATTAGCCATTTATGAGGTCATAAGGTAAAGTATAATTAATTCATGCATTTTTGTGGTTTATTGAGCTAGGAGACTAAATGTTTTATGTACTAATGGTTCAATTCGCCATGTATGACCTTTGACCTCTATATGAGTCTAGCCTTTCTGTACTAGCTCATCCATTTGGTACCAAGCACACCTTTCATCAGATTCGGTACCAAATCTCACCTGTCACGATCTGGTACCAACGACCGCAGGCTATCGCGATCCGGTACCAACCACTTGTGCACTGTTCGAATATGGTACCATTTACCGAATCTCACCTGTCACGATCTGGTACCGATATAGGAAGCATAGTATACCAAGTTTATCTCTAGAATCATACTATAGACAATTTTTGGATGTTTGTTGAATCATCAAAGATTTAGCAAGGTTATGATAAGCTTGTTTTCCTATTGCTTCATCCTCATACACTTCATGTCACGAGGATGAATCTTAAAATATTTAACCGAATATATTTTGACTGATTTGGAAAAGATTTCACCTCCTTGTGTTTCATGACTAAGACTGTTTAAATAGTCATGGAAAGGATGGTGGAGGTAGTAGAGAGTTAGCATAACATAGTAGTTGAAGCAGTGTTACATATTGTAGAACACATTCTGAATTGAAGTTTTAATAGAAGGATGTCAATTATTTCTAGGTCTTGACCATTTATGAATGAATGTGAGTTGAGTTGTTAGCATAGTTTAATCCTATGTTTTGAAATCTAAGTAAGAGGAATGTGTGGATTGAAAGAAATCTTACTGTAGAATCCAGTCTCTGACCTGTTGAAGCGGCAAGGGCCCACCACCCAAAAAAGGTCAACATCCTTATAGATTAGTGATAGTAGTTGATTTCAATAGTATAGATGTTAGATTAGCTAAATTTTAATTCTTTCGAATGATAGTGGTATAGTTCAGTCTAGGCTTCAATTGCTTAGAGATATTTTTGTATATGCTCTGTTTCTGTTTTTATGAAGTTGATTTTGTTTCATGGACATAAATTTTGGTAGCAGTAGTCAGACATATTTGAAGGCGAACTAGTGAATTTTACAATAGCACATTGTGAACCACAGCGTACTCAGTATATTGACTATTGAACTACCCATGCTATGTCTTGATGATTTATGTGTGATTTCCCTTTAAAAAGTGTGATTGCATAGTTAGTTTTTTGGGTCAGATAGCAGAGTTGATCTATCAAAATAACTCCATCTCATACTTGCATGTTCCATAATGGAGTAGATAGCCTCTTTGTGAAAGACAACCAAAATGTGTTTTGATTTGCTAGTTTGTTTTCCCAGCATGCTTAATCTATAATAGTTCTATACTCATGACATTAGAATTACCTTTATTACTAGTGTCTTGTAACTTTGTTGATTACGAATCCAAAGTTGATAATTAATGAGTTCATTATACTAAACATATAAGTAGCACAACATTTTGGCGTCGTTGCCAGGGAGTTGCAAACGGTAGGAAGTGATTTTTAGCTTAGATTGTTTTCATAGTTTTTTGAATGATTTTAAAGGTTGCTTGAGGGAGGAGGATAAAATGTTTAATATGTGAGTGAAGATCCACGTTGCCACTAGAGTGGGGTTCTCCAAAGCCAAGTTGCCTTCTTACCTTCTAGATAGAATTAGGATTTCAATTCAGTTAAGAATCAAATTTCCATTTTATGCATAGATATAGAGATAAAAAGGGTAGATTTGTAAGCTCTAAAGATTCAAAAACAACCCCCCCCCCCACTAATCCAACTGACACTGGTGCAGAAAAAATTCCACCAGGAGAAAGTTCAAGGGGAGCCAACAAGGCTCCAACAAAAAAACCTAAAATGTAAGAATCAACATTGAGGTGGGAAGAACGTGAATCTGTTGAACGTTCAGAAGACACACAAAATCTAGTTTCTGAACCATCTATCAGTGCAATGGCAGAAGAATAAGGAAATGAATCCACTGAAACTGATACCTTTGGGTTTCCAATCTTGGATATTTCCAGAAACATCAGCATGAAGAATATCCCACTATCATCACTACCCACTTTCAGAGGTATCTCAACTGAAGATCGAGATTTATTTTTATTCGAGTTTGACATATTATGTAGAAGTCATAACTACTCAGACGATGCCCAAAAACTTAAGCTCTTCCCTGCTACAAGGAAAGATTCAGCCTTAAGATGGTTCATGAGCTTAGGAGAAAATACAATCCTCTCTTGGGATCAGATGAAATACACATTTTTACAAAAATACCAATACTATTGTAACGATAATGCTAAAAATGACATTTTTAAAATGCAACAAAAAAAATATGAAAGCCATAAAGACTACTTAGAAAGGTTCTTATACAACTACCAGAAATCAAAATTATTCACCACAGACCCAACTGTAGTAAGAACTGTATTTTTGAATGGTATTAGAGATGACTGCATAGAAGTTTTAAATTTGTTAAGTTCATGAGATGTACACCAAAATCCTTTTGTATAGATTGCAGATTACTGTAAAAGATACTCAAGAGGAGAAGCTAGAAAAGGAAAAGCACCAAGAGATTATTTTAGCAGAAATACATGACAAAGCTCAGTAACTATCACCAGAATTGAGTTAGGAAACTTATTAGAAAACTTAAAAAAAAACATCTTGAGCACAATTAGTAACCAGTTAGATACCCTAAAACTGAAAAAGAAACAAGAAGAAGAGACTATTTTAGTAATCTTCTATCCTAGATGCCAAAAGAGGCATGGTGAGAAAGAATTTCCATTAAATTTCATAGAAATATGTGGTCTGTGTACACTAGATCACCCCACATCTGAGTGTCCAAATTTTCTTGAACTACAAGCCATGTATAGGGGAGGAGGAGTCCCACAAGAACAATGATACTCTTCCAGAAGACCTTGGAGAGCACAAAACCCCAATGCATTTTATGACCCTAATGCACAGTATCAACAACAACAATGGGGCCCTTCCCCAATGACCTATCCACAATGGACACCTCAGCAAGCCCAAACTCAACCTTGGCAACAAGGTTGAAGGGGGACTGTGTATGGAAATCCCTCTTACCCTACATATCCATAGTATCCTGCAAACATTTCCCAATTACTACTTGTATTTAACCCACCATAGATGCAAGCTTTACTCCCACCTCCTATACAACAACAATTTACAACCCCCTTGAACCCTAACCAACAACAACTAGCACCTATACATGCCAATCAATAGCCACAAAACCAAGCTTCCCACAACCCTCCAAGACCAACAACAATCCATGCCCATCCAATCCCTAACCCCAATAATCGACCCACCCACCCTGTAAAAAATATATCAGGGAAAGCTATAAATCAATCAAATCCTGCAGTAATAATTCAGGAAGAAAATGATAATCATTCTGAGGAAGAAAACACTCAAACCACCCCTGGAGAAGAAGATACTTCCCCTCCTATTCCAATCACTTCTCAGTCTGTACGAGTACCTCAACAAGTTAATCTTCCACCCTACCTCGAAAGACTATTAGTAAAGAAACCTGACCCACCCTTGCGCAAAGATATAGAGGATGAATTACGAAATGTATGTATAAATATACCTCTACTGCAAGCCATTAAGGATATCCCCATATATGCCAAAATCATAAGGGATCTTTTCCTTAAAAAACCAAAAAGGAAAAAGAAGGAACCTCCCCTTGTTCAGGTGGTGGGACAATTATCTGAATTTATTTCTGAAATGCCATATAGATATAATGACCCTGGGAACCCAATAGTCACTATTGAAATTAATGGTATTTCTTTACCAAACACACTCATTGATTTGGGTGCATCAATTAATGTAATTCCTTTTGACACTATGAAAAAGCTCCAAATCAACTAGTTAAGACCAACCCAAACCATGATAGATTTGGTAGATAAGTCAGTCATTAGCCCTGCAGGAAGTTTAGATGATGTCACAATCACTCTAGCTTCTTGGGAATATCCAGTAGACTTTCTAGTAATCTAGTCTAAATCATCCTCCAAACTAGGACACCCTGTGGTTCTTGTCCGTCCTTGGCTAGCCACAGCAAATGCCTTTATCAATTGTCGCTCTAGTGAGATGACTATATCCAATGGCACACATAGCCAAAAGCTTGTCCTTTTTCCTCCTGCCCAACCGACACAGGAGATACCTTTCTGGTTAGAAAACCCTTATGGAGAAGAGAATTTCATCAGGCCCCTATTAACACTTGAACAAGTAAGAGGAATGCAAGAACAATCAGATGAACAAGTCTTAAGTTTATTTTTGGCTGATACAAATTGTATTGAATACCCGAGTTCTTTTGCAGAATTGTCACACATTTTTAGTTCCGAATTTCAATAAACTTGGCACCCTGATATCACTCAATTATATACTTTATCACCAGATTCCTCAAAGAAGGAAGAAAGTACTGAACTTGTTGATATTAGCCTAGGAAAACCTTTGTATATCAACTCTAGTTTGGAACCCGAAAAAAAGACACAAGTAATTGAAATGCTCCAAAGACAATTTGATGCCTTTTCATGGGATAATGCAGACATGAAAGGCATTCACCTTGACACATGCACACATCATATCTACACTAATGGCCAAATCAGACCAGTTAGATAACCTCAGCGAAGGATGAATCCATCCCTTAAAGATATTGTAAAAGAGGAATTGCAAAAATTCCTTCAAGCCAATCTCATATACCCCATTTTAGATAGTCAATGGGTGTCTCCACTTGTCATAGTTCCCAAGAAAAATGGTAAGTGGAGAATATGTGTATACTTCAAGGATTTGAAAAAAGCTACCCATAGGGATTATTTTCCCTTACCATTTATTGATCAAGTGTTGGATACCATGTCTGGAAAGAAGTATTTTTCATTTCTAGATGGGTTTAGTGGTTATAACCAAATAAAAATAGCACCCGAAGATCAAGAGAAGACCACTGTCATCTTCCCATGGGGAACCTATGCTTATAGGGTTCTTCCTTTTGGACTTTGCAATGCCCCAGCCACTTTTCAAAGGGTTCTCCTAGCCATTTTCTCTGACTTGACCAATGATTGCGTGGAAGTATACATGGATGAATTTACAGTCCATGGAAAAGACTTCCAAGAAGCTTTGACCACTCTAGAAAAAGTCTTGATTAGGTGTAAGGAAACTAATCTTTCCTTAAGTAATGAAAATTCAAAAATGGTGCTCACTGATGGTATTGTTTTGGGACATCACATCTTTGGTTCTGGAATGAGAGTTGATCCAGCAAAGATTCATATTATCACACAAATCAGAATACCTTCCTCACAAAAGGAAGTTTGTAGCTTTTTAGGGCATGTTGGCTACTATAGAAGATTCATTCCAAATTTTACAAGCCTAGCTACCCCTTTATTCAAGTTATTATCCAAAGAAGCCAAATTCAAGTGGGAAGATGAATGCCAAATATCTTTTGAGATTCTAAAATAGAAATTGTCAACTACCCCTGTATTAAGAGGACCAAATTGGTCCCTTCCTTTTCATATCTGTATCGATGCCTCAGACATATCTCTTGGGGCGGTTCTTGGACAAAGGGAAAATCAAATGCCTTATGCTATTTACTTTGTCAGTAAAAATCTGTCTCTAATTGAAGTTAATTATAGGTCACAGAAAAATAATTTCTAGCGGTGGTCCATGCTATCAATAAATTTAGACACTATATTACAGGATATCAAGCTTTTGTACACACTGATCATTCAGCCATCAAATTCTTAATGAACAAACCTGTAACAAATCCTAGAGTTACAAGATGGTTGTTATTATTACAAGAGTTCAATATCAACATTATTGATAGACCTGGTAAGGATAATCTTGTGGCTGATTTCTTATCTAGAATGATTCATCTGGGAGATAACGCACTAGTAGAAGATAAATTTCCTGATGAAAATTTGTTTTCTATTTCTACATTTACTCCTTGGTATGTATATGTAGCTAACTATCTTGTGATAGGAAAGATGCCTCAGAAATTGTCTCCTAGAGAAAAACATAAAGTAATTTAGCTAAGTGAAAACTATATGTGGCACGATGATTGTCTCTACAAAACAGGACCAGATTTGGTAATCAGGAGATGTGTAAGGGAAGATGAAATTCATGATATCTTGCAAACCTTCCATGATGGTCCTTGTGAAGGACACTTCACAGACAAGAGGATCTCTTATAAAGTTCTGTAACCTGGCTATTATTGGCCTCACATTTTCAAAGATTCTAAAACCTATGTATCCAATTGTGATGAATGCCAACGAATGGGTAATCCTACTGCATGAGACCAAATGCCACTTCAAGCCCAATTAGTCATTGATCCTTTTGCGAAATGAGCATTAGATTTTGTAGGGCCCATTAACCCTGCATCTAAAAAGAAAAAGTACATACTTGTATGTACTGACTATGTGACTAAGTGGGTTGAAGAAAAAGATTTACCAGATGCAAGTGAACAATCAATGGTAGATTTCCTTTTTAATGACATCTTTACTAGATTTGGTGTACCTCAAGAAATTGTGACTGATCAGGGAGCACAATTTACCTCTAATCTCATCAAAGCTGTTACAGAACAGTACCAAATTAAAAACAGGAAATCTACACACTACCATCCACAGGCAAATGGACAAGTAGAATCGACCAACAAAGTTATTGAGTCTGTTCTTACCAAAACAGTACAACTACACCACAAGGACTGGGCTGACAGATTACTAGAAGCCTTATGGGCATATAAAATCACCTGGAGGAATACAATAGGACATACACCCTATGAGTTGGTGTATGGGAAGAAGGTACTTCTTCCCATAGAATTCCATATCAAAACCTTCAGGACTGCAGTACAAGTTGGCATGAACTTGGATGAAGCCCAACAACAAAGACTCTTGCAGCTTAATGAGTTGGATGAGATCGAGAAGGAAGCACTTCAAAGAACCACGCTCACTCAAGATTAGAGGTAAAAATGGCATGACAAGTATCTCAAAAAGAAAAATTTTCAACAAGGAGATTGGGCCCTGTTGTCTGACAGTAGATTCAAGAACTTTAAAGGTAAGTTAACCACTCGTTGGATGAGAACCTATGAAATTGACACTGTCTATGACAATGGTTCAATCAGGATAAAGATAATTGATGAAAAACAAACACCACTACTTGTGAATGGTCACCGATTGAGAATTTATAAGAAACCCCTACCAAAAGAGGAATTTTTGACTCATATACTACAAAATTCAGATATGCAGGTAATCAGTAAAGAAGAAGACCTTCCTACTGATCCACATTGATTAATTGGTTTATTTTTAAATCTTTTGTACATAGGTGTGGATTTTGTTTTGTTAATAAGCTAAAGGTAATAAGGGATTATTAGCCCCTTTTGTTTTACTTTCGCATGTTATCTTTGTAAGTGGATATCTATAATTTATTTGATCTTTCAAGAAATTGCTAAGCATCAATTTGTAGGCATCAACAATACTCTGTTCTGGTCCGGTACCAACAGTCCTGTACTGGTCCAGTACCAGAAGTCTATCCTTATACGGTACTATCAGGACACATCACCTAATTGACAATGAATGCTATGCATATTTTAAAAATCTTATGAAGTATGAAGTCATGCAACAACCACTTAAGATGGAACCAAGAATCCAAATGCAACATCAAATGGCAGCTCTTATGAAGGAATAATTTCTTTTGGGTCTGTTGCTGACTAAAGGGAAGTATCTTTAATTTCTTTTGGTTTCGTTGCTAGCTAAACGAAAGAATTTTTAATTTCTTTTGGTTTTGTTGCTAACTAAAAGGAAGAATTTTTAATTTCTTTTGGTTTTGTTGCTAGCTAAAAGGAAGAATTTTTAATTTCTTTTGGTTCTGTTGCTACCTAAAAGGAATTGTTTTAATTTCTTTTGGTTGACAAAGAAGACATAATATTTACCTATAATTGTTAAAAGAACCATGCTTAATCTTCTTTAAAGTCTATAGGTTTCCCTTATCCAGTATTTCAGCATGATTAAAGGGATAAAAACTATATTAGCCTACAAGTAACTATCTCACCCTATCTAGACTTCAATAGTATTCATTGGATTATCTTTTCCAAAGAGTAACATATGAGTATATGAACACTCTTTGTCAAGGGAACACTGGGAATTTTTTTATGGAAGAGGATGTATCAGTACCCTAAGGTAACTTTAGGTCATTCTCTTATGGACAAAGTCAGACAAAATTATACATCTAGATCCAATGTGCAATGCAAAAGTTTATTTTTTCTTCAGACAAATCTTTAAAGACATCCAAATAAGAGAATACACCTTCCAACCCAATACCATCCCAGCCTATAAAAAGGTTTTTAGACGAGCCTCCCCTGTCACCATGCAAAACCACTCTTTAATAAAATCAAAATAGGTGACTATGGACAAGAAGCCTCTGATGGAAAAAGAGTTTAAGAGGATAACCCACTGGGATACTGAACAGGTCTGCTGGCAGTAAGTACCGGTCTGTGGTATGACTAGGCAAACCCATTAGGGTATTGAACAAGCATGTTGGCAATGGGTCATTCTGCCTAGGGAAGTGATGTCTCTCACTAATTATCACAACTACCCCACTAGAGTACTGAACAAGCTTGTTGGTAGTGGGTTCTGGTTGCTAAATGTCTCATCTATACTTGTCTGATTGAAAAATCCACTTTTGTCATTTAAAAGATGAACACTAGAAGCAAAGATCATTGTTAACATTTATGAGATACAACTCCATATTACTAAACAAATATAATTATTACAAGCAAATGTCCATTTGAGAATTACCCTAAGTCATCCTTACCAGTATGACATCTAAAGCCTACATTACCTAAGAAGGAAACTTCTTAAGAGTGGAGCCCTAACTAGGGAGTGCAATCTACTTATATTGTGAAATTTATCCATAACATCTAATGATAGTAAATTTCTGAAGCAAGTTAGGTTGTATCTGTTCTTCTGGCAAAAATATAAAAACCTCCTTGTTTTCACTGTTGAATGCTACCCTTGTTAATAAGTCATCATAAGAAAGGCAATTTCAATTTTTTAGGCATGTGATCATATGCTAGGTGATAAACGTACTTTTGGAATTTGATTTGGTTTCCTTTCTCTTCTCATTTTTTTCCATTATGATACAGAGTGTTGGATCTTCTTGCATAAGCATATGCAACATCCTTGGCATGGGGGAGGGTCAAAGAGCTCCTTCAAAACTCTTTTTCAGACTCACATCTCATCTTCATAAATCAACATGATCACCCTACAACCCTGCAAAACCAGACACAAAAGAAGATAAGTACAGAATAAAGAAGTTTAATGAAGTACAGGAAATTCCAGTACTAATCTTCCAGAAAAATACAGCCTAAAATGATGAACTCTGAAAATCTATAAGCTTCAAATACAAAGGCAGTCACATATGCTATGGGTATTGATCATACCAGGGTAAAAGCAAAGGTAGCATGGTATTATTTATTTTCTTTTTCTTATAAAACTACAATAGGTATGAAAATGTATACTAGACCTTATGACCTTAGTATTAAAACCATGCACCTATCCCTCATACCCATATGCCTAACCGTAATCAATCCTCTCATCACATAAGCGCTCGAAAATGATTGAGGGAAAAATCACATCAAAAGTATATGAAGCATGTCTAGTAATGATGGGCCACGAATGTGCTTCATCCTTAAGAAAATCACAAACTTACCTTGTGTCATGAGCCATGATTCAAACATCAAATCCCCCATTCAGAGGTCCAATCACCTATTCTGCGTTGACACCCAACATTCCATCCCCATCATTATGATAAATGGACATAAATGAAATGACTTATCTGTGTGGCGAAGCCATCTAGATGAGCCTCATCTTGTCTTAATTCCCCTTTGCGACATCCTTAAACTCACCGTTTGAATTAGCAACGCCATTGCCATATATTTTTTCGTTACTAACCCTTTTCCAGTTTCGAGCTCACCTCTCCCTACGATCTATGGTACCAAACCCTTACCCTCATTAGCTGATTAAATCCTTGCGCTATGGCCCGATTCTTTTCACACAATTTATAATGATGGTTGTAAGTAGACATGAATCGGTCTTCCAAATTTATAGAGAGACTGAGGAGTTCCAACTATGTAGAGAGAAGTATGTTAGATTGGGATGGATGCCATTTTTGGAGAAATTCACAGGCTGGCATGAGAAGGTATCTCATGCATTTATTCAGGATTACGATGGAGAGATTATGCATATAGGCAATCTGTAGCTAACAATCAATGAAGCAACTTTAAGGGAGGTCACAGGATTACCTAACAGAGGAGCCAAGTATTTTAAAGGAGTAGGAATCAACAAGGAAATGTGCCAACGATTTTTGAAAGAAGACAATCAGCACCCTGATTGGAAAAAGGGGATCCCTAGGAACTATATCAAGGAAGAGTATCATCCAATGCTTGCTAGTCTTCAACAATTCCTCACTTGTGAGGGCGGGTATGATGTAACCTTCATATATCATCTTAGGCTTCTATTGCACTTTGAAGGAGGAACTGAAATTGATTTCCCATATTTTTTATGGATGATTTTGAACAAAATGGTAAGAGGTGTCAAATCCCTATCCAAAATTGAGAAGACTAGCATTTACCATCAAGGTCTTATTAAGATGTTAGTTTTACATGAAATCAGGAAGCAAAGGATTAGTTGGAAAATCCTTATCACTCAACACCTTCCCACAGAAAAAAAACCTATGGAGGAAGCCCAATGTGCTCCAAAGAAAAATAAGGAACCTCAAAAGAAAAAGGGCAAGAAAGATAAGGCAACTCCATCCTCATCCAGAACAGTGAGCCAAAACGAAAAAGCTAGTAAACAAGAAGGGCCCTCTTCCACAGTCAATAAGACTTTTAAAAGTCAAGAATCAAAAGGTAAAACCAAATTAGTAGAGGAGACTTCAACAGTAGCACTTGAGGAGAAGGGTCATAAGACAAAAACTATAAGGAAATGGAAGAATAGCTCAGAAAATAAAAGTGAACAGTGTATAGAACAATCCCCTGTAACCATTCCACAAATAGAAAAGAAGAAAAGGAAGCTTGTCAGCACCCCTGATCCCGTACCTCCTTGTAAAAGAACCACAAGGAGCATGGAAAATAAAGGAAAAGAAGTTGTCAGTCCTCATACACAGGAAGATCCAATTGATCTCACCTCCCCTTCTGAAGACTTATCAGTCCAGGATGACATCCCTAGTTTGACCAAGGAACAAGTCACTATTACTTTATGTGGGATGAGGGAGGAAGTGGAGGAAAGAGAATACATCCAACCAGTAACAATGGAGTTAACAAGGACCTTAACAAAAGAACAGATGAAGAAAAATATTGGGGAACTGCAAAAACAAAACCAGGAACTCAAACAAGAAGTGAAGGAATACCAACTATTGGACAGGTATATCAAAAAGGAAAATGAACAACTGAGAGCAACCAGCCAACAAATTTAAGATGACCATGAAGAGACTTCTAATAAGTTCAAGAAGGTACTAAGACTCTTACAATACATTAGGGTCATAAAAAGGGAGCTGAAAGAAGAAGCCTTAGCCATCAACATCATTGATCCACAGAAGTAAAGAATGTAGTCTCAAGTTTTGAAAAATTTTGGGTTTATTTTCAGTTGCATGAGGACATGCAATGGTTTTGGCATGGGGGAATGTTGAGCCTCTAAATTAACATCCCCACTACCCTATTATACTTCTCATCTATACCTTTTTGTCTTACCTAAGCTTGGATAAATGACAAAAGACACTACCATTAGTCATTGATGAGGTCATAAGGTAAAGTATAATTAATTCATGCATTTTTGTGGTTTATTGAGCTAGGAGACTAAATGTTTCATGTACTAATGTTTCAATTCGCCATGTATGACCTTTGACCTCTATATGAGTCCAACCTTTCTGTACCAGCTTAGCCATCTGGTACCAAGCGCACCTTCCATGAGATCTAGCACTGAATCTCACCTGTCACGATACGGTACCAATGGCCGCAGACTGTCGTGATCCAGTACCAACCACTTGTGCACTGTTCAGATCCGGTACCATTTACCGAATCTCACCTATCACGATCTGGTACCGATATAGGAAGCAAAGTATACCAAGTTTAGCTCTAGAATCATACTATAGACAATTGTTGGATGTTTGTTGAATCATCAGAGCTTTAGCAAGGTTATGATAAACTTGTTTTCCTATTGCTTCATCCTCATACACTTCGTGTCATGAGGATGAAGCTTAAAATATGTAACCGAATATATCTTGACTGATTTGCAAAAGATTTCACCTCCTTTTGTTTCATGACTAAGACTGTTTAAATAGTCATGGCAAGGATGGTGGAGGTAGCAGAGAGTTAGCATAACATAGTAGTTGAAGCAGTGTTACATATTGTAGAACACATTCTGAATTGAAGTTTTAATAGAAGGATGTCAATTATTTTCAAGTCTTGACCATTTATGAGTGAATGTGAGTTGAGTTGTTAGCATAGTTTAATCCTATGTTTTGAAATCTAAGTAAGAGGAATGTGTGGATTGAAAGAAAGCTTACTGTAGACTCCATTTGCTGACCTGTTGAAGCGGCAAGGGTCCACCGCTCAACAAAGGTCATCATCCTTATAGATTAGTGATAGTAGTTGATTTCAATAGTATAGATGTTAGATTAGTTGAATCTTAATTCTTTCGGATGATAGTAGTATAGTTCAGTGTAGGCTTCAATTGCTTAGAGATCTTTTTGTATACACTCTGTTTCTGTTTTTATGAAGTTGATTTTGTTTCATGGACATACATGTTCGGAGTAGTAGTCAAACATATTTGAAGGCGAACTAGTGAAGTTTACAACAACACATTGTGAACCACAACATACTCAGTATATTGACTATTGAACTAGCCATGCTATGTCTTGATGATTGATATGTGATTTCCCTTTCAAAAGTATGATTGCATAGTTAGTTTTCTGGTTCAGATAGCAAATTTGATCTATCAAAATAACTTCATCTCATACTTGCATGTGCCATAATGGAGTAGATAGCCTCTCTGTGAAAGACAACCAAAGCGTGTTTTGATTTGTCAGCTTGTTTTCCCAGCATGCTTAATCTAAAATAGTACTATACTCATGACATTAGAATTACCTTTCTTACTGGTGTCTTGTAACTCTGTTGATTACGAATCCCGTATTGATAATTAATGAGTGCATTATACTAAACATATAAGTAGAACAACAATACCACTAATCCGAATTATTTTAGGAATGACATGCAGGCAGAGATATAAAAAAGATATAACAAATAATTGCACAGAGAAATGGCAAGGAACATAATAATATAGTAACGATCAAATTCTATTAATGATTTTCTAAAATACAAAAGACTGTAAAATGCAAAAGCAGACAAGCTAAGTAGAACAATGGTAGCTATCTTTGAGAAGGGATGTGTTTTCTACGTTCATTCCCAAGGAGCTGGTTACAATGAGGCTCCAAAGGATTTTTTAACATAAAGCATAAATGAGAAAACCCTAAACATCCAAAAAACTAACCCTGGGAGATGAATCGCCAAAATTCATGTGGGCCCCAATGGGGTAAGCTGGTACATCAACTTTCGGGGGTCGTAACTTTTTCATACAATCTTCATTTTAGGCGCATGATAGCTTGCTAGAAAGAACTATCCGAGGACTACACATGTTTTTATCACATTTAATAAAAAGCCTACAATGTGCTTGTGGTGGGCCCAAAAAACGGTGTTTAGGGCCTCAAAACGACCCCAAAAGTTTAGGACCCCAAAAACTAGGAAAAACTTTCAAAATGGAAATAGGTCTTTGAGCCAGTGGAATAGGTGGGTGGCCATCGATATCCACCTAGATTATAGAAGCACCTTGGGGCACGATGGTGAGATGCAAGCCCAAGGGGGCACACACCCATCTTCCCTTACGACAGATTAAAAAGACTTAGGTTGTGTTTGGGCAAGGGTGGGGAAACTTGGGAGCACACCAAAGTAGTGGACATGTTTGCCCTTGGCAACATGGATGTACCAAATGGGTTGGATGACCTCATCAACACACCCATGGAGAGTCACGACAATCGACACAAGGAAAAGCATGAGGCAAGGTGTCTATGCCCAAGGATGGGGCACGCTGGTCCAAGAGACATGTTGGTTGATGGGAACGTAGGCTTAATTGGGCGCACAATCAATTAAGGGGTGCAACAATCAATTGAGTGTGACGATTTGCGAAGGGGCGTGCCACACCCAAGAGACATGACGTTTCACACAAGTGACTCTCGAAGTCCATATAAAAGAAAGGACGCATAGCCAATGGAAAGACATGGAAGAACAAGTGAAGGCAAGAGACATGGAGCTCTAAGGTTGGATGCACTAGTGGAGCGTACCTCCAGCTGAGGCAAGGAGAAACGACAAGGGGGAGTCTTGGTGTGATAGAACCGCAGGTATGGACAATTTTGGTTTATGAAACAAAGTCGTGAGACTCTACTCTTTTATGTAACTGGGACAGTAGCGCCCTCTTTGTAAATATTTCTTTATGTTTGACAATATAAATAAACGAAGCCATGTATTAGGCATCGTTAGTGCCACCCGCACCATATTTGTCTCTTGTGTTTTGCATGTTTTATGTTGTATGTCAAATTGACTAAGTGTTAAACTAAGTTAACAAATGTCTAGGTATACAACTGAGTCACATAGAGTAAGGATGTGACTTGCCAGTAAACTAGAACAGAGTATGGGTATGCTCTTGGTGAAAATCTATCAAATCTTTCTTCTTAAATTTTAATCTATTTTCATACTTGAAACTTAAAAGAAGTCTAATTTAACAAGTGGAAATTTATAATTATTTAAAAATAAATTATAATTAACTTAATAACAAATGCATTTAATGAAAAGTCTATCTATCTTTCTTCTTAAATTTTGATCTACTTTCATGCTTGAAACTTAAAAGAAGTCTAATTTGAATAATGGAAATTTATAATTATTTGAAAATAAATTATAATTAACTTAAAATTTGCAATAAAATAGATAAACTTTACAATAAAATAAAATAATGTAATTTTTCAAATTATATATATATATATTGGACAATCCTTTATGAAAAAGAGTCTTCACTAATGGGTTGATTTACCACCATTATATATATAATAATAATAATAATAATAATCTATTTTTAAAGTCACGACCAAGCCAGCACACCAAATTGGTGTATGAGGTAACCGATTTATATGTTAATGTACAATCTTTTGATGACCATCCCTCCTATTCATTTAGATTTAATAACGCTGGAAAAAAAATTGGCGATTTTTATTTTGGTTGTTTTCTACGAATGTGTTTCTTTTCTTGTGGGCACGTTACGCACACTGATAACAAGCAAAGCATGGCAGATCAGAATGATTGAGATTCGACATTGGCAGGAGGAGAATAAAAGTCGGCCTCAACGGGAAAGGGAAATTATATTCTGAATGTCTCTGCTTTCGCACAAAGCCGAGTACGACCATTAGCTTTTAAGAAAGAGATTATTATCCGAACAATGCATTTTGCATCTATACGGTGTTCCTGATAATGACCCAAAGTTCGAAGGAATGGCTCCTGTTGAGCCACTGCATGCGCGTGGATTCATATATGCATAGCAAGCTGACAAATGGCAATGTCATGCATAGTTGTTCATGAAATATGAAACAAGAAGCCAAACGGCATTCTTTATGAAGGAATCCACAACAGTGTTTGAATTTTAATCACCTTTCGTTGCTTAATGGAATTCTTATGAGCGTTTACGGCTCATAAAGAAGTGAGGTGTTTTAACATTTTTCTGTGTTTGTATTAAGGTGGTGTCATGTTCTGTAGATATCATTTGGCACATTCTCAGTAATGCCATGTTTTTTGTAAATATCATTTAGCACATCAGTAACATGGATGATAAAGGTATGTATTTATATTTTTTTTTATAGTGGATAATTTTCATTTTCACTTCACTATCACTCACTCTTTCAATTTATAGTGGATAATTTTCATTTTCACTTCATTATCACTCCCTCTTTCAATTTATGCATATTTCTCTTTCAACTTATGCATATTGTCAGAGAGAAAATAACTGTTTTAACATGCTCCTTTTCTTAATATTAACAGTGTTTTCAGTGTTAAGCTGTGTAAATATTATTTTGCACAATTTTATTTAGGGAAAGTAAGTATAGTGTGGGTTGTTTAATATTTTATTTTTAGTTTTTTTTATTGGAATCAGGTGATATAAATAGGATGCAATTTTAATTTTCTGTTGTTTAAATTACATTTTTGGATGCATAAAAATATTCAGCTTTTGGAAAACTTTTGAGGCAGTCTGATGGTGATATAAATTTGGGTGAAATAGTAATTTTCTGTTATTTAAATTACATTTTTGAATGCATAAATAAATTCAGCCTCCTAGAAAATTCTTGAGGAAAACAGACTCAAAAGAACAACTTTACTTCAGAAACCATCTAAGAATGAGAATTCATAACTTTAAATACAATCATTTTAAAAGCCATTGTCTAAATGTTCTACTAAATGAATGTTTTCAGTGAATTCTTCAGGAGACATTTGCTCGAAGTTAGGCAAGAAATTGTTAGATCCACAGATTTGAGTGATTATATATGTATAATCTGAGTGCCCCAAGAGTTTTCCAGCATGCTGAATCCATTTCTACATTCAAAAATAGATTTTAAACAACAAAAAATAGTGATTTCATACAGATTTATGTTACCAAACGAAAAAAAAAACATTTCATAAAACAATTACACAACACCTTATTCAATGTTAAACCTTAAACTCAATCTGAATAGCATGATGATCACTGTTGTAAAGTGCTAAATATATCGTAGTTTTAAAAAGATTGAACTCTGACATGAAGAATATCGCCACATCCATCCATTCAACCAGCCTGTTAAATTACTTGACAAACTGATAAAACCCCTTATTAAAATATTGAACTCTGTTGTAGAATATAACCACACCCATCTTTGCGAACCAGTTAAACTACTCGACAAACCAATCAACCACCTAATGTGTTAAAAAACCTGTTTGATATTCATGAATCCCGAAAAGTGAAGAGAAGGGGCCATATATTTGATATTCATGAATCCCAAAAAGTGAAACGACAAAGACACCATATGCCTGTCGAAATCTGAAAGTAACCTAAAATGATGCGTATACAGACACCCACAAAAAAAAAAAACGGGTGCCAAATAAGGACTGTAATAAGACCCGTCGAAAGCAAAACCTTGCTTTCGAATTAATGAAAAAAATCCTTTTGGTACAAAAGAACGAGAGGCAGAGGTCATCGCAGTGTATATAAATGGAACGAAATGGATGGAAAATGAAAATGCGACTTCGGTCCTGCTGAGTCTTGAGAGCTTTAATAAACAAACATTTCATATTACTTGGTTTTTGGCGAAGACTTTGAGTAAGAAATCTGCATGGCGATCACTGAGCTGCACCAACGACATGTTAACTTCGTCACAGCGCTTTTTCAAGAGGTACCTGATGAGTGTTTACTTCTACACTAAATATTATACTCCAATTATACATGCTCTCTGGCCTTAATGGAGCCTCTTGATTTGTATTGAAGGGCTTTCTGGATGAGCAATTCACTAGGCTTCAGCAGCTGCAGGACGCAAGCAATCCTTTTTTCGTGAAAGAAGTGATTGCTTTGTTCCTTGAGGACTCACTGAAATTGCTGAATACTTTGCAAAATACACTGTATATCTCCTTGTACTTCAAGCTCTATCACTAAATTTTGCTTCTACTTTAAACTCTCTCACTAATATTTGGAAAAGGAATGCAATGAGGCTTTTAATCGAGTTAGGTAAACATGAGGGGTTTTATGAAAAGAGTAATTATATAAGCATTGGGATAAAAAATCTTTGGGTAAATTTTGTTAATATGTATTTATGCTTTTTGTTGTTCCGTTGTTATCAATGATGGGGAGAAGATGCTTTCATATAAATAAATTTATATTCAAATTTTAGTAGGTGTATATTCTTTGTATAAGTGAATTTTTTAAATAAATTTTGTCCATAATTTCATTTTGCAATCTAATATAAAAATAGATAAATAACATCAATATGAAAGTTGTGAAGCACCTCACTTTTTAAAAGTAGAAATATTAAGTTTTTATATCCAATTTAAAGGGATTTTTGCATATTAAACTGTTTTCCTGCAATGACCTTGCAGCAATCAGGAACCATTGGACTACAAAAAAATTGACTCCTGTCTGCACCATTTAAAGGGCAGCAGCTCAAGGTATTTTAAGATTTGATAGAAACTCAATTGCATTGTCTTTATTTAATAACACAAATGCATAATATGAAACTACAAATATAATGATGATAAATATAGACAATTTATAGCAGACAAATTTACAGTTTTTAATATAATTGATTTTAGGTTTTTGTGGTGGGACTGGTTCATAGAGTTGCTCAGTAAGTCCAGTAGTCATTTTGATTTTGTTTTTGTCAACGTTTCTTATCCAACTGACAAAAATCAAAATGACGATTGTGAACTTTCCTAGCAACTCCTCTATTAGCTTTTAATATAATAATGAACAGGATAAACAATTTCTACTGTTTTACCTTCTCAGGGGAGCATTACAGGGACTAATTCTGTTATGGTAATCTTTTATATGAAACAGTATTGGGGCACATCGCGTGAAGAATATATGCACAATATTTCGAGCGTGCTGTGAAGAGAAAATTAGAAATGGGTAACTAGATGATCAGAGGCAATAATTTGTTAAAATCTTATGTCGTTATAACACCTTCCCAGTTAAGTGAAATTGCTTCTTGTTTTCCTTTTCACTACAGATGCGTGCAGTGTCTACATGAACTGAAACTGGAGTATTACCTTCTTAAGGATAAGCTGGAGTTTCTATTAGAGGTAATATATGATTTAGAAATGCTACTGCATACAAATTCTTGAAAATGAATTTATAGTTATGTTGGTAACGTATTAATTTTACCTGCTTTTTCTGGTAAATTGCAGCTTGAGCAGCAAATCCTGCGAGCTGGTGGAACAATATCTGTGACAGAATAAGTTTAATCATCACGAGTAGTGTCGGCGCCTTCGAAAGTGGTTTCTTATTCGAGTGATTGAGAATCACAGTGATAGGATAAGCGATTGAGGAGCATAGTGATAGGATGATGAACGTTCATATCGATGATATTTCATCTCTATGATTCGTACTCATATTTTCTTAATATTACGATATTTTATGTTCTTTTCAGATCTGCATATACATGATGCATTCAGCGTATCTTCTGTAAATACCGTCCAATCTAAGGCATCTTCCTGCACTTTAATATGGAATATGGAATGTCATCGATAACAGTAAAAACCTGTCAAACACTTGTGTAATGGGAAAGATTGATGTTACATAAAACCTTTTTCTATCAGTAAATGCATAAGGCCTCAATAAGATAAAGTTCATTCAGAACGGATCACTTGCAGACCTCAAAAATTCATACAAAGTGAAATCTCCTAAGAAAAAAAAATATGTACTACTAATTTGTTTCAAAAAATTCTGGCAAGTTTTCAAATTGATCCAACAAATTTCAAAAATATGGAGAAGTAATCTAAAGTTTAATTTTATATTTTTTTTTTTATGTGTTTTATCTAATTTTAACTCTACCATGCTCTTTTTTTATCATTCTTATATGTTCTTAAAGATGGGTGGTTTGTATACTAAAAAAATTATACATGGTTATATGTTCTTAAAGATCGGTGGTTTGTATACTAAAAAAATCATACATGGTGAAATTTCTATAAAATGTACTCACTACTCCTAATTTGTCTCAAAAGATTTTGAATAGTTTCCAAATTGACCCAAAACTTTTCAAAAACATTGAGAAGTAACCTAAAATTCAATTTTATATTGTTTTAATGCGTTTTATCTAATTTTAACTCTACCATACTCCTAATTTGTCTCACTCCAGAAAATGCACTCACTACTCGTAATTTGTCTCTAAAGATTTTGGCTACTTTCCAAATTGATCCAAAACTTTTCAAAAACCTTAAAAAAGTAACCTAAAATTCAATTTTATATTTTTTTTTTTATGTGTTATCTAAATATGTTAAACAATTCATGTAAATAAACTTGCCTAGATATATTTAGCTAGAGAGGAATCAAATAGCATTTTCTCTCAAATACCAATTTAGCTAGAGAGGAATCAAATAGCATTTTCTCTCAAATACCAATAGACAGTTAACATAAACAAATTGATTTTAAATATAGGTTGAGTGCAAGCTAATGATGGTCTTTCCACTAGTTAGTGACAATGCAAACTTGGAAAAAAAACAATTTGTTAACTTGGAGGGATTATTCAAGGTACTTTTACAATAAATTTGAATATGCTGTAAGAAGATGAAAAGTATTTTCCTAATATACAACTTTTATTCATAGAAATTGTGAATAACTATGTCTAATTTGATTTTTTCTAAGAGTGGTATCTTATTTTTCCAACAAAATATAACATATATGTTTTTGTTGGTGCAAGTGTTGAGTACTTTAACCATGAAATTTAGTTCCAAAAACATGTATACTTGTAGATAACCTATTTTTCTTGTGCCATGTATTTTTTGGAAATTTATAATATTAATTTTATGTATTTTTAAAATTATCAAAGTCAACATATCCAAATTACAAA
>ML786046.1:391231-403836 GCA_009831015.1 Picea engelmannii | reverse complement strand
CTTCACTCAGTATTTTGGGTAGGTGTTTGTACTCTATTCACCTAGGTATACAATCTAAGGACATGAATCTAGTGAAATATAAGAGTTTGTAAACTTTGTTTCTATTTGGGTGGCCAATATAGGCATCGATTTTCTATAAGTGAGATATTCTAAGGATAGTTTTCAATCGGGGCATGAACATCCTTTTGTTTTGAATCCAATGTGAAATGATGTAAATTTTCCATATGATGAACGCATTGTATGGTCCTTCAACATATGACATTATAAGCATGAAAAATTATCATCTATGTAGTTTGTGGGTCACATAAGATAGTTAGAAAACAAATCCACCTCAAATAAGTGGGACTCATAATGAAGGTCTTTATTGAAGATTCAATGATCTATTTCTTAGTGTCGAAAATCGTAGTTTAGCCACATCAAACCATATATACATAAGAATAAAAAATGGTGGTAATATATTTCGGTTACACGGTTGAATAAAACATGAAAATATTTAAGAGAATCCACAATATTGAAAATAGGGCACACTAGGGTTGAGTTTATAATAGGGTAGGGTGTGCTTTGGGTGTAGCTTGATCGGAATAATAGTGTCAGGTGGAAAATGGCCAAATTCGAGAAGAAGGACTTAGGTGAGGAGTATGCAAATCCAAGAGAACAATGTCTTATGAAAGGATTATGTAAGTTTGCGGATGAATCATAAACCCCAACAAAGAGAGTAGTGAATGAAAAATGCCACGAAATTTGAATATCTAGTAGGGTTGTGCAACAAGGAAATAAATTGTTATGATGTAATACAAATTATAACCTCTGAGAAACCCTAAAATCCATCATAGGTGAGGAATGAGAAGACTTACCATGGTTTTAATCCCTCCCTCATCCATACGCCTCTCCCTCCTCTGTGAAGCTATTAGGGCAGTTGTGCCTCTCCCTCCTTCGTGCTCCCCTCCTTCTCTGTGTGTGCAGACATGCTCCCCTCCTTCTCCTCCACTATGCAGACTGCGTGCCTCCTTCTCTGTGTGTGCAGACATGTTCCCTTCCTTCTCTTCCACTCTGTAGATGACGTGCCTCCTCTGTGTGTGCAAATTTGTGCCCCTCCTCCTCCACTCTATAGACCGCGTGAGTGCAACTAATTGGGGGCAAGCTCAAAGGGAATGAGCACGGAACGAGTGGTTTTGGTTTTTTTAAATGTGTTTTTTTGTTTTTATTTTTTATTTTTTATTTTTATTATTATTTATAATATATATATATATATATATATAGAGAGAGAGAGAGAGAGAGAGAATATATATATATATAGAATATATATATATATATTATAATATATATAATAAATTATATATATATAATATGTTATATATTATAATATATATATAATATTATAATATAACTCGAGGGATCGCACGACCACATGAAAACGACCACACAAGGGAGAACTAGGAAAAAAGACGAGCTAGAGGAGTTCACAAGATGGGCTCCCAAATGCAACCCAAGGCAAGTTCGCAAGGTGGGTGCCCAAACGCAACTCAAGGCCAGTTCGCAAGATGGGCGCCCAAATGCATGAAGAGTTATAACGAAAACGACCACACAAGGGAGAACTAGGAAAAAAGATGAGTTGGAGGATGGATAAGAACCAATTTTGTCTTGGAGATAGATTTTTTAATATGGCCTCACCAAGGTTGGGCACCCGAATGCAACGCACGGTGAGTTCTCAAGATGGGCAACCAAACACAATGCAAGGAAAGTTATTTATTTTTATATTTCTTACCACTATTGTGTTTTTTATGATCCATAGGATGGGGGTTTATATATGGGATGATCCCCCTATATCCATTAATAATGTCATAGCAATATCTTCAACTATATCCTTAATTTCTATACATTGAGTCCCATGTTCTCCCTGCTCTATTCTCTTCAGTATTTTTCTCTTCTTTTTAGTGCTAGTGCCAACATTGTCCACACTCATTTTTCTTTCTTATCTCTAATGCAGGGTGTGTGTTCACATCTCTAATAATTTATAGGGTTGTAAACTATTCATCACTCATTAATAGGATTCTATATCATGAAACTGTGTGTGGGTGTCTTTATAATTGATCACAAATGAGTAGTTTTACAATCCCATGATGGGATAATTAGGCTAATGGTTTCCCTCGTATTTTGTATCATCTCTTTGAGGAAATAGAGAAAAATGTGGAACACTTATATTTTTTTTTTACATATCAAATGTGAGTAATACCTTGATTTATATAATAATATGATGGACCCCTAGATTAGGATTTTCTACATTGATATCCTCAGCTTGAACCAAATTTTGTGGTCTATAACTTTGTCTTAAATTTCCATGTTCCATGTTCCTTGGATGTAATGAAAAGGAGCCTTTTGGGTGTTGCAACAAATGAGGCAAAGAGGGTCAAAATATTTTCCAAGATGATTTGAATGGGGCCAAAGGAGGGCTTGAAGCCCAAACCATTAGAAAGGATGTGCATAACAGATTCAAGGGTGCAATCTAAATCCCAAGCAATATGGGCTAACTTCATGAAGGTCAAATATGGAAAATTTGGAGGAATTCGAATGTCTTTCTTCATCGACACAAGGGATAAGTTCCTTTAACCACGAGATTTGAAATGATATAAGAGAGAAAGTGACCAGATGAAAGAGGGGGGGATTTCCCAATTTATTGGAATGTAAAGGCCAAGCCTTGGCCATATTTGTTTGCAATATTCACAATTGGTGGTTTCAAGGTTTGCTTCTATTGACGTGATTAGCTCTAGGATCGATCAACTCTGGTCCTTCTCACCGAGATTGTCATCTTGGAAACCTTTCAAGCTTTGGAAGGTGGTCTATTTGGTGAGCCACATATGAAATGTAGACCATATGTGGAGTTTTGTACATGTTATTTTATGTCTTGTTTTAATTTTATCTGTTATGTGGAGTTTTGTATTTTATTTTATGGTAAGCGATCTCTCTCAACATTTCATAATTAACTTTTTCTACAAGAAGCAAAATCAAATTTTGTTGAATATCCATATGAGGTATCAAATGACTGTTGTAAGCAAGGACTTCTCACCTAATGAGCATCCATATTCACTGGGAACAAATCGAATAATCCACTAAATTAGGGTTTATGTTTTACATGATGAATTCATAGGTCACTATTGCTGCCATGTCTATTCCTAGTACAATTTCCTTGTAAAATTTGTATAATAAGATATTTGGGGAACAATAATTTTGAAGGTGCTAGGCCTATTCCTACACACCACGACCAGATCACCTCTCATTGACAGTCCGTGTATTTTGAATTGAAATTCATGGTGGGGCTAATGGGGCTCTTGGGAATTATAAAAGAAAGGATCAACATGGGCACCAAATGGAAAAAAGAGGTGTTAACTAGACCAACCCATGATAGGTAGGCACTAAATGACTAAGAACAAATCGAATACTCCACTAAATTAGGGTTTATGTTTTACATGATGATAAATTAGGGTTTATGTCCAGAAACCCTCCCATGTAATTAAGGCACATGAATAGTCTATCCATGTCAAATTTCAATGCATTCAGAAACAGTTTGAAAAAAAATCAACATTGGCCCCATTCGCAGGTCACTATTGGCCCCATTCATAGGTCACTTCTCGCCTAATGAGCATCCATATTCACTGGGAACAAATAAAATACTCCAGTAAATTGGGGTTTATGTTTTACATGATGAATTGATGATGGCCATGAAAAAATCCCTTTATACCTTTTTTCCAAAATTCCAAGAATACCTAACCTTATTTGTCTTTGTGTGCAGGTACTAGATCGAGGCGTAGGAAGTTGGAAATAGAAATTGGCTTTCAAGATAAGTTCTTTAAGTCAATTCAATTTTGTTTTTCATGAGCTACTCTTGGTGATGCAGGAGCATTGCCAACATCAAGCGAGCCAACACGAAAACAATCGAACAACTGGAAGGAGCGCTAGTACAAATTTTGAAATCACCTTGAAGTTGTTGCACAATCTTAAATGAAGTCATTAAGAAGAAGCGCACTTGTATAATGTAAACAGAACTTGAGAAATTTTCTCTCATCCTTAGTAGGTAGAAGGCATTTATGGTAGTTAATGTAAGTAGGTAGAATTGAATGTGTAGATTAGACAGTTTTAGAACGCAAGAGGGAAACGGGATATAGACACCCTCATTGTGTATTGTAACATTATTGGGATTGTGAGCATAGAAGAGAAGCAGAGAGTTGTGTAGCAGACTCCATGTACATAAGTTATGAATAAATACAAGAAGGTTATGATTCAGACTCATGGTGTTGATATATTCTCTGTGTATGCATCTTTGTATGTTATGCTCATGAATGTTTTACTCTTTCTGTCATGCAATTGCTTTTATGCTATGTATGAATGATTTCTTGTTGAATGTTTCAAATATGAGAGGAAAGAGTAATGGAATGAGTTTCAATTGTTTCTCTATTTGAGCAAGGGTTCCTACAAGGAGTGCAGTTGAAGTGTCCGCAAGGAGTGCATTGACAAAGGGTTCAGATAGGGTATCTTTTGTTCTCATATTCATAGAAGTGCAGTTGGGCACAGGAGCCGTGCAAGGAGTGCGCAGGCCAATTGAAGTCTCAGGGTTGTGGACCTGAGTGAAGCATTGGGGGACTGTTGTTGCAGGTGTGCACAAAGTCGAAGGATTTCAACACTGGGAAGTGTTTGAAATTTTCCGCAAGGAGTGCATGCAAGATTATTCTTTAAGATTCGACACTGAGAGAAAGCTCAGGAGGTATAGGACCTTCGAGTAATCACCAAAGAGGAGCACAGGAAGCTTGTGCCATGGAGTGTTTAGCAGGCGTTACAAGTTTGCGTGCACATGGACAAGTTTTCATAGAGGAATACTTGGTTCATTTCGTGGAAATCATCAGGAGGAACGGACGGTCGGAATTCTCTGAGGAGGAACCGCGAAGTGTCGTGAGATGTTAGATCTCGCGGAGGAGCAGGGGAGATACAGCGAGTATTCTCGAGAGGTTCTAATCTCAGGAGGGGCAGGACCATAGATAAGAGCCTCAAGGGCCGTCGTATTTACATGTGTATACTTGTATCGGGGTTTCATGGGTGGAAGTCCCATAACCCTTGCAACGAGAATCGCGATATCACGAACCGCGATATCCTGAAAGCCAAGAGGATTTGTGTGGGCCACGGAGGAGTCAACAAGTGGACAAGTGGCACGTTATTTCGGGGTTTCATGGGGTGAAGTCCTGAACCTTTCACATTAGGATTCACGATATTGTGAACTCCAAAGTCCCGACAGAAGTGGAGAGGCGTTGAAAAGTCAACTGCATGCGTGTATCAGAGTTCGGTAAATCGGGATTCGAGAGTCGGTGAAAAGAGTTGTTCGACATCGCGATCACCAAAATCGAGATAGGAAAAATCCTGAAAGAAAAAGGTCAGCATTGACTGTATCAATATTCGGGGATTCGAGAGTCCAATGCTTGACTATTGGATTCGCGAAGTCGCGAAATCCGATCTCCTAAGTGCAAAGAGGGGATCCCGTGTGAGTTTGTTGTGGGTGCAGATTTCCTGATAGGGAAATAGAAGAGCCTTAGAGTTCTTTGGGCCAGTGGTAAAGGAAAGATCCTGTGCTGACGCGAACCTTCCGACCTGCGAGTTGTGTAGGGAGCGGGTGTCGGCGTCATTTCAGGTATCAGAGCACAGAAGGATTATTTTCTTTCTGTAGTAGAGAGAAGGAGATTGCACCATGCCACCAAGGAGAAGGGAAAGGAAAACACCCGATCCACCAGAGGATAGGGAAATGCTGAGAAGAAGAGGAAGGCATATGACTGATCCAACCATGGAGAGAGAGATGTGTGATCTATGAGATAGACTCGAAGACATGGAGATAGCGCAAAGACGCATAGTCAGTGTGGGGGATCTTAGTGATTTCGAAAGTGATATTGAGGCTGAACATGAAGAAGAAGTTGCAGCCAAAGATGCATCAAACGAACGTTTGATCAGAGCTATTGCAAGGATTTGTGCAAGAGTGAAAATGGACATTCCAGTTTATGAGGGAAACTTGGATGCAGAGGAACTTCTAGACTAGATTAGATCTTTGGACACATACTTTGACTATGAAGATGTCGAAGAGGACAAGAAAGTTAAGCATGTTGTCACTAGATTGAAAGGACATGTAGCATTGTGGTGGGATGAACTACAAGCTGACAGACGCTGCAAGGGCAAGCAGAAGATCAAGATCTAGGATAGAATGATCGTGAAGATGAAGGCGAAATTCATCCCCAGGGATTATCAAATTACTCTATTCAGGAGGATGCAGAACCTGAGACAGAAGCTGATGACAGTGAAAGAATACATGGAGGAATTCTATAAGCTGAACATCAAGGCAGGTCATCAGGAGAGCGATGATGAAAAAGTTTCAAGATATCTGAATGGTTTGAGATACGACATTCATGATGAGATGAGCATGGTAACCATCCGAATGGTGGAATATGCTTATCAGATGGCTCTGAAAGCTGAAGAGAAGCTGAGCCGAAAGAAAATTCAGAGAGGCTGAGGCAGAAGTCAGCCCAGAGGCAAATCAGTTTCCCAGGATAAATATTAGAATCCCAAGGAAGATTGGAAGAAACCTCAGACTCGGATTGAGAGAGGTGGAACCTCACAGAGAGGACAACGTACTGAGCAGAGAGGAGATTATGCTGACAAGAACACTTTTCCTCATACTAGAGGTAGAGTTAGAGGAAGAGGTGGAGTAATAATATGCTTCACATGTGGAAAAAATGGGCACAAGTCTTATGAGTGTCCAGACAAAAAGAAAGAGAGTGGAGAAGCTCACATCGTCGAAGCACAGAGGCAGGATGTTGAGGCAGAAGATGCTGAAGGTGGAAGATCGTTGATGATGCGAAAATTCCTTTTGACACTAGAGAAGGAGGTGGAGAGTTCTGTCCAAAGGACCAAACTTTTCAAAACTGCTTGCAAGACCAAGGACAGGGTATGCAAGGTCATCGTAGATAGTGGTAGCATGGATAATCTCATTTCTATAGAGATGGTAGAAAAGCTGGAGCTGGAGACGACTGATCATCCAAGACCATACAGAGTTTCGTGGCTACAAAAAGGACACCAGGTAACTATCACTAAACATTGTTTAGTTGAGTTTAAGATAGGAGGATATAATGATAAGATATTATGTGATGTCATTCCTATGGATGTTTGTCATCTATTGCTGGGTAGACCATGGCAATATGACAGGAATGTGATTCATGATGGGAGAATGAACACATACACNAGGAATGTGATTCATGATGGGAGAATGAACACATACACCCTAGAGAAAAATGGGAGAACTCACATGTTGCTTCCAATTAAGGATAAGGAGGTGAAGCCATAAGTAAGAAACATTGTACTTCTCATGAGTGGGAAGGAGCTTCTTACAGAGGTTAAGAAGAAGGAAGATCCACAGTTCATTTTGGTCAGGAAGTTGAAGATTGTTTTGACTAGCACAAGGGTGGATGATTTACCAGAAGAAGTTCAGGAACTACTGGAAGAGTTCGCTGACATAGTAGTGGACGAATTACCTCGTTCATTGCCACCGATCAGGAGTGTGAGTCATCACATTGATCTCATACCAGAAGCCAGTTTTCCAAACAAAGCCGCGTACAGATTGACACCACAAGAGAATGAATAGGTTAAAAGACAAGTCCAGGAGTTGTTGGAAAAAGGTTTGGTCAGAGAAAGCTTGAGTCCATGTGTTGTTCCAACAGTACTCAGTCGAAAGAAAGACGGAGGTTGGAGGATGTGTATTGACTTGAGGGCGATCAACAAGATAACCATCAGGTATAGATTTCCATTGCCAAGGATGGATGATCTGATGGATTGCTTGAGTGGAGCAAAGTATTTTTCAAATATTGATTTGAAAATTGGTTATCATCAGATCCGCATGAGAGAAGGTGATGAATGGAAGACAACATTCAAAACCAACAAAGGGTTATATTAATGTCTTGTTATGTCATTTGGCTTAAAAAATGCATTGAGTACCTTCATGAGGTTGATGAACGAAGTTCTGAGGGAGCTCATCCGAAAATTTGTTATCGTATATTTGGATGACATACTGGTTTTCAGTAAAACGGTGGCAGAGCATATGAAGCATTTGGCTACAGTGATGCAGAAACTTCAGCAGGAGAAGTTGTTGATAAACATGAAAAAATCCTCGTTCATGAAGACAGAGCTCATTTACTTGGGATTTGTTATTTTTGAAGATGATTTGAGGATGGATCCAGATAAGGTGGAGGTAATCAAGAATTGGCCATCACCAAAGAATATCTTTGAGGTGAGAAGTTTTCATGGATTGGCTAGTTTCTACCGAAAATTCATCAGGAATTTCAGTGGAATTAGTGCAACGATGATGGACACGGTGAAGAAAAGACACAAGTATTTTCACTGGATAGAAGAAGCTGAGAAAATTTTTAATCTGTTGAAGAGGAAGATCATAGAACAACCAGTTCTGGTGTTGCCGGATTTCTAGAAAACATTTCAAGTGAAATGTGATGCAAGTGGATTCGCAATCGGGGCAGTCTTGAGTCAGGAAGACATGCCGATAGCATACTTCAGTGAGAAGATGAATGAAGCAAAGGTGAAGTACTCCACTTATGATAAGGAGTTTTATGCTATCATCCAGGCATTGAAGAAATGGAGGCATTACTTAATCTCGAAGGAGTTCGTCTTATACAGTGACAATCATGCACTGCAGTTTGTGACTCAACAGGAGAAGTTGAATCAGAGACACATCAAATGGGTGGAATATATGCAAAATTTCACTTTTGTGATTAAACATATTTCTGGTACTGCTAACAAAGTTGTTGATGCTTTGAGCAGGAAGTGTTTGTTGTTACAGGAGTTCAAAGTCAAAACGTTAGGTTTTGGTGATCTCGGGGACTTGTATAGAGAAGATCAGGATTTTAAAGAGGCATACAAAGAAACTGAGAATCCAATTCTTAGGGATAGAAGCCAATGGAAAGAATACACGATCCAGGAAGGATTGTTGTTCAAGGGCAATCAACTATGTATTCCTAAATGCTCCATGAGGGAGAACTTGTTGAAGGAGAAGCACAGTGGAGGATTGGCAAGACACTTTGGTCACGGCACGATGTTCACAAATTTGAATGAGTCATACTTTTGGCCGAGAATGTGAGCATATGTCAAGAGATTCATGGACAGATATAGAATTTGCCAACATTCAAAGGGAAGGAGACAGAATGCGGGTTTTTATCAACCGTTTCCCATACCAGAGAGGTCGTGGGATGCAATCAACATGGATTTTATATTGGGTTTGCCAAGAACACAAAGAGTTTTTGAATCAATCTTTGTGGTGGTGGATAGATTCTCTAAGATGGCACACTTCATTCCATGTTAGAAAACCAGCGACGCAACTCACATTGCGAACCTGTTTTTCAAAGAAGTCATTTGACTTCATGGCTTACCAGGGAGCATAGTTTTAGATAGAGATACCAAGTTCGTAGGACACTTTTGGAGGACCTTATGGAAGAAACTGGGAACTAAATTGTCATTTAGTTCATCTTATCATCCTCAGATAGATGGACAAACAGAAGTGGTGAATAGGAGTCTGGGAGACTTACTGAGAAGCTTGGTGATAGAACACCACAGCCAGTGGGACCACATATTACCATATGCAGAGTTTGCTTATAACGACTCGGTTAATAGAAGAACAGGGCAGAGTCCATTTCATATTGTGTATGGCACGTAGCCGAGGGGAATTTCTGAGCTGAGAGATTTAGAACAGACTACGACTAGGAGCGCTAGTGCAGAATAATTCACAGAGGCGATGAAAGAACTTCACAGCCAGGTGAAGCAACGATTGTTGAATTCGAGCCAAGGGTATAAGCATAGAGCCAATCAGCACAAGAGACAACTTCAATTTGAGGTTGGTGACTTGATTCGGGCACATTTGAGAAAAGAAAGGTTCCCAAGAGGAACATATAATAAATTGAAGATGAAGAAAATTGGACCATGTAGGGTCTTGAAGAAAATTGGGGTGAATGCTTACGAGATTGAATTACCCGATGGGATCGAAATTTCTTCAATATTCAATATCTCATATTTGTACCCATATAAGGTTGAGGAAGCAGCGACAGAAGATGAACAGCTAGTGATTTAGTGGACAAAGCAGATGTCAGTTGCAGATAGGCCGCAGATGGAGTACATACTAGACAAGAGAATAAGCAAGAGAACCAGATGGAAAGAATACTTTGAGTATCTGGTCAAGTGGAAGAACCATCCGGTTGAAGATGCTAGCTGGGAGAACGAAGCGGAAATCTAGAAGCATGGATAGACAGTGCGTGAGCTCATGGACAGGAGCCCATGAAAATTTCCAAGCCGAGGAGTATGATGTAGGAGCATCGCCAACATCAAGCGAGCCAGCGTGGAAACAATCGGACAGATGAAAGGAGCGCCAGTACAAATTTTGAAATCACCTTGAAGTTGTTGCGCAATCTTAAATAAAGTCATTAAGAAGAAGCACACTTGTATAATGTAAACGGACCTTGAGCAATTTTCTCTCATCCTTAGTAGGTAGAAGTCATTTATGGTAGTTAATGTAAGTAGGTAGAATTGAATGTGTAGATTAGACAGTTTTAGAACGCAAGAGGGAAATAGGATATAGACACCCTCATTGTGTATTGTAACATTATTGGGATTGTGAGCATAGAAGAGAAGAAGAGAGTTGTGTAGCAGACTCCATGTACAGAAGTTATGAATAAATAAAAGAAGGCTATGATTCAGACTCATGGTGTTGATATATTCTCTGTGTATGCATCTTTGTATGTTATGCTCATGAATGTTTTACTCTTTCTGTCATGCAATTGATTTTATGCTATGTATGAATGATTTCTTGTTGAATGTTTGAAATCTGAGAGGAAAGAGTAATGGAATGAGTTTCAATTGTTTCTCTATCTGAGAAAGGGTTCCTGCAAGGAGTGCAGTTGAAGTGTCCGCAAGGAGTGGGTTGACAAAGGGTTCAGATAGGGTAGCTTTTGTTCTCATATTCACAGAAGTGTAGTTGGGCATAGGAGTCGTGCAAGGAGTGCGTAGGCCAAGTGAAGTCTCAGGGTTGTGGACCTGAGTGAAGAATTGGGGGACTATTGTTGCAGGTGTGCATAGAGTCGAAGGATTTCAACACTGGGAAGTGTTTGAAAGTTGCCGCAAGGAGTGCGCGCAAGATTATTCTTTAAGATTCGACACTGAGAGAAAGCTCAGGAGGTATAGGACCTTTGAGTAATCACTAAAGAGGAGCACAGGAAGCTTGTGTCGTGGAGTGTTTAGCAAGTGTTACAAGTTTGCGTGCAGGTGGACAAGTTTTCACGGAGGAATACTTGGTTCATTTCGTGGAAATCATCAGGAGGAACGGATGGTCAGAATTCTCTGAGGAGGAACCGCGAAGTGTCGTGAGCCATTAGATCTCATGGAGGAGTAGGAGAGATACAACGAGTATTCCCGAGAGTTTCTAAGCTCAGGAGGGGAAGGACCGTAGATCCGAGCCTCAAGGGCTGTCGGATTTACACGTGTATACTTGTATCAGGGTTTCGTGGGTGGAAATCCCGTAACCCTTGCAACAGGAATCACAATATCCTGAAAGCCAAGAGGATTCGTGTGGGCCACAGAGGAGTCAGCGAGTGGATAGGTGGCATGCTATTTCATGGTTTCGTGGGTTGAAGTCTCGAACCTTTCGCATTAGGATTCGTGATATTGCGAACTCCAAAGTCCTGACAGAAGTGGAGAGGCGTTGAAAATTCAACTGCGTGCGTGTATCGGAGTTCAGAAAATCGGGATTCGGGAGTCGGTGAAACAATTTGTTCGACATCTTGATCATAGAAATCGTGATAGGGAAAATCCCGAAAGAAAAAGGTCAGCGTTGACTGTATCGGGATTCAAGGATTCGAGAGTCCAACGCTTGACTACTGGATTTGTGAAGTCGTGAAATCCAATATCCTAAGTGAAAAGAGGGGATCCCGTGTGAGTTTGTTGTGGGTGCAGATTTCCCGATAGGGAAATAGAAGAGCCTTAGAGTTCTTCGGGCTAGTGGTAAAGGAAAGATCCTGTGCTGACAGAGACCTTCCAACCTGCGGGTTGTGTAGGGAGCGAGTGTCAACGTCACTTGGTTTAGAGAATAGTTCATTCTCTACTAAATAGGGGAAACCACATGAAGGTGGAAGCTCTAATTATGTGCCCCCCCCCCTCACATCACTCTCAATTTCCCCATACCCAATTTTAAATAATAAAGAACATGTAAAATACTATATTATACAAAATAAAAACATATAAATATCATCATATAAAACACATACCTCTATATATCATTCATCTTCTTCTTCATCAAACTCAACATCGTCAATATCATCTTCATGGATGCTTGTCACTTCTAGAAGAAACATTAGTGACTTGAAACACTGCAGTTATCCCTGAACTGACGGTTTTCTTCGTGTCATCCACCCTTTTGACGCGAAATTTTTGACCATTATACCACATAGCTTTGTGGTGCTTCAACTGCAATATTCCCGACAAGTACAAAATAAATTAATAATTAATAAACATATTTAAACTTAATAAATATT
>ML786046.1:362407-381953 GCA_009831015.1 Picea engelmannii | reverse complement strand
GGGGGGGAGAAAGGGGGGGGTTAAAGAATATTTCATTTTAACATGGACATGTGTGCATTCCTATTCCTAATCATGCACACTCTCTTTAGGAACATGTGCACATTCCTAAAGTGCACACATGTTATTTTTATTTCAATTTTTTTTAGGAACACACACACGTTCTTGTACATGTATTTATGAGGAACGTTTGCGCATTCCTAATAACGCACACATATTATTGGAAACATGCCTACGTGGCTTTTTGAGTGGATGTTCGGGGTTTGTCGAACCTGTCACACCAAGAATGCATGCACGTTCCTAGAAACACGCACGTGTTTCTGCTCACCCCGTTGCCACTTTATCGCCTACCAAATTCATGCACTCACCCTGTATTTTTGATATTATAAAATAAGTTTAGATCTATGTATGATTCAAATAGGGTCTATAAAATTTTAGTAGTGTTAGTGGGGTTTCATTTATTTTTTATAATCATTTTATCAAATTTAAAGTAGGCTTGTGTTGGTGGGATTTTTTTCCCTCTTCATCAAAATTAAATTCAAAGTATGTATCAGAATAGAAACAAATAATTATAATAATTTCATCAAATCTAAATTTAAAGTAAGTTTGGTACTAGAAACAAATAATTTTGTTGGATTCCCAACTTTAAGAAGTTTTTTAACAGTAGCAATAAAGAATGGGATTAATGGTTTATAGGTTTTTGGGGATTATTCACTTGTTATAGTGGATGGAATATGATAGTTAGATGCAGAATGTGACTCTCATACCACTAAAAAATAATCAAATTGAAAATTTGATTCTCATACCACTAGTAAATCATCTAAATAATAGTATTTGAGTTTTTTCATGATATTTCATAATACCCATATAATCACATAACTCAATACAAAAGAAAATGGACACTCAAGGAGAGGTTTGACATGAAGAAGTTATCCTCTTGACCCTCTAAGAATCACTAGATGGAGTTCTATCACAAACTTTAGAAGTTGCTAGTGTTTGATTCTATTTCTTCTTGATATAATTTATTAGTTTTATATTTGTTTGTATAAAGCCTTGCAAGTGAACTGAACATTCAAGAAAATATAAGTTTAAAATTCTTTTTGTAAATTCAGGGATTTGTATTTCCTTCAATCCTTATGAAAAAAGTATTTTTGACAAAATTCCAAGGGAACTTAAAGAATGTGGTTATCCATCTAGCTCTTAATTTTATTTTATTTTTCGAAAAAAAAAAAGTTTAAATGTACTATTTTCATTTATTTTATTGTTGTTTGATTAAGTTATTTTGTTGTGTAAAATTATTGTGTGAAGGTTTGAATCTTAGGGTCTTCGATTTCACTTAACATTTGACAAATCCAAAAAAAATTGTGTGGTGTAGAAAGCTAATGGATATGTGTTACTACACACACCACTAACAAGAATAGAAAGGAGAGTATAGTGAGTTGATTTTAAGACAAAAATAGGAAACCCTAAGGTGAGAAGAGAGAGGATGAAAGATGTTGGCACCCAATTTTTTTGGGTAAAGATTGTGTACACTAAAAAAAACAACTATGTGTGCACTACTATTTTGTGCGCACACTAGTGGTTCCACGATGGATGGAATAAGGCATGTGTGCCAGTCATAAATCCCAGAATTTGCGCTAGGAATAAAGAAGAGTATCTTCAGGAAATATTCATGAATTATTAACTCAAGCAACATGAGAGATCATGGAGTAGTTAAGAGATGAGCTAGCAAGTTATTTAATATTGTCACAACTCCAAAGAAGCTATGAAGACTACATGAGGGTGGTAGAAGCATGCATAAATGGAAGTTTGTAGAGTGAGTGGAACACAGATGAAAGTGATAGAGTTCCAAAGAAGAGAAGGAAACAAAAAGGGAGCAATGACGACACTAAAAAAGGTTGTTGATTGTTGCTCATTAAGTGGGTTTGTTCTGAGTTCTCTTGGTCAATAAATGAGTTTTTCTATGTTTTTTAAGAGTCTGGTTGTGAGTATGGTTTTGTATGTGACATGAACACCATTCTTAGAAATCTGTAATGGAGTCAGCTTAGTAGTACATGAAGAGTCTGAGAGAAAGCACACATTAGGGGATTTTTGTTGAATATTTTTGTAACTATGGTCGGTCTTCATAATGTATATATTTGAAAAAGAATATTCTAGAAAAGAATAAGTGTACTTGTAAAATCCGGCCCTACCTAAAGGTATTAAATTAATATTTGATTATTGACCTAAAGGAAAATTCGGCCCCAACAAAAAGACACTTCACGAAAAGGTGCCACTTGAAAATTCATCTCTCCAATATAAATAAAGGGTTGTCTCACCTCATTTGAAAACAAGAATTTCATTGAGCTAAAATAAGAAAACCTCAAATTTGAGGTAGCCGCAGAAAGAGTTCAACGAAGGTCTCTTGGGGAATTTATCTTGTTCTATTTTGTTGGTGTATTTCTGGTTGCTCTATCTCTGTTGAAGAGAAAGGTTTGGCTCAGAAATATTTGTACTTTCTTCATTTTTGGCATGAAATTCTTCTAGAGAAAAGGTTGTTGGGTTTTCCCCCCTATTGGGGTTTTCCCACAATATTTCTTGTGTCTCTTGTGCATGGCGATTGTTGTTTATTTATGCTTCTATTTAGTTGTATGTTTCTGTGTATGGTTAATTTATGATGTAAAATGCATAAATCTGGTTAACATTATCATAAGAAATTAATCATCAGATATGAAGCTAAAAAAAATACAATTTTTAGGTGAAAAAAGGGCCTCATAACATAAAATGTACCATCAAAATCAACTTTATAAGAACCAATCACAATTCAGAAGATGACACCATCCCTTGGGGATGACTTGGAATTGTTTGAGTTAAAGATGATGAGTTGTCACATTTTGAATCGTGGATGGAAACCTAGAGTTAACCATGGTAATACTATGAGTACTTTTAAAACCAAAACATAAAATACTCATAATAAATTTCCTTTCCCCTTGTTAATAAAATAATATTCTTGTCTCTCATACTTTTTTTGAAAAAAAAAATACTTGTCCTTATATAGAATATCCATATTTTTCACTCTTCTTCTAAATAAATGTCATAAGTTCCATTTTCCGTATTAGTAATTTCTTTTTGTATTCCTCTCATTTCTTATTTGTCTTATTCTATATAAAATTATTTTTTATATAAAGAAATAAAAGTCCAAACGGTGTTATCAAAGGTCGGGTTGATTTGGTTTACTCTTCCTTTTTCAAGCTTTGAGTGGGTTTGATAATAGGAGGAAGTTGACGATTTGGTTTACTGTTTCTTCATTTTCGAACTTTGAGCAGGTTTCATAACAAGACGAAGCCACAATTTGGTTTGCTATTGCTTCATTGAGATTTGGGTGGGTTTGATAACAGGGAGGAAGCTTCGATTTGGTCTACTATTTCGTTTTCAATATTCATGCAAGTCTAGTAAGAGGGAGGAATTCATTATTTTGGAAACAGATTCAAGGAATGAGCACAAAATCCCATTGGTGAATGGATCACGTGTGTAGAGGGTTGAACGAGGGATTAGAGAAAGCTTAAATATCAACTTATTGGGCTAAACAATGGGTTAGAATAGGTAGTTATATGTATTTTTTGGCCACTCATTTGAGGATTTTAATGGAGGAAATTGCTTGTTGTTTAGGAGAATAATCATTGTCAAGAAGGAAATCACTTTGATGTTGATGTCTACCTTTGACCCAAAGCAATGTTTTTATGTTTTCATGATGTTGATTAGAAATGGGTGAACTTTAGTAATGCTTTACAAAGTTTACATTGTATAATTCAATATGTCTTAGAAAAGTGAACTGCTAAAGAACAAAATGTAATCTCCAAAATTGTTCTTTGATACATATATAATGTTTTCAACCTTTCTTAGAAAATTTCAATGGTTCAAGAATTAGAGTTGGTATGATTGTTGAAAAGTGTATTTCTCTTGGAGAATCATGTTTATATGCATCTTTTGAATATTTAGCTTTATAAGAAAATAGTTTATGTATATTTTCTTTATAAATGGATTAAAATAGGTAGGCCAATTGTGTCATATGATCTATTAGACTAAAAAAAAAAATTTGTAATTATGTAGACCCACAAAATTGGAGGCATCCATAAATCTCTATAGAGAGTGGGAAGGTTTCTTTGATATGCTCAGGTAAGGTATTCAACGTGCTTGATATTTTATTCCCACCATATTTTCCAATTGATGACTAAAGTCTTTGTCTTAGAAAAGAACTAGTTCTTTAGATGTATTGCATATTTCCAAACCTGCATAAACTGGTTCATTCATTACATAGCCAATATATAAAACATGTGGAAAAACAAAGCATGTCATAATTGCCATCTTTGCTGTAAAAAACATGTGTAACCTACTATCCTCAAAAAAACTAAAACTGCAGAGATAATGAGCACAAGAAAAGGAAAAATGAGACATTAACCATTCTGTGTACTTGACAAGAGAGTCATATAGTTTGAAATAATCTTTCTTCCTTTGTTTATTTACTTGAGTTCAATGCAATGTCCAAATCATATGCGTTAAAAGAATTATTACAGACTTCAAACATTACCATTCATGATTAATTGAATTTGAGGCTCATGGTGTAGGTCACGTGCTCCGAGACTTGAATCCCATGGCACTTGGAAACTACGGAAAATTTGTTGAGATTTACAATTTTTATAACTGGAAATTATGACTCTTGAATCCATAACCTAGAATGTTGAAATTGTGTTTGAAATTTATACCTATAAAATTTGTTGTATTTAAAACACACAACTCTTCAATTTTACCTCCTTGCAATAGATATCTAAGCCATTTTTAGGCCTGCAACTAAAGAATTATAATTATTGAGGCTTGCATTCTTCTGCAACTAATTGTGTTTTGCAAATCAATGATGACCAATGATTCCCCATTGATGTTTTGAACTCCTAATCCTAAAAAAATATCTAATAAACATTTGTTTCTAGTGTTCAAATTCAATCCATAATTTTCACAGTAGAAAAATATCTCTCTTAGCAAAATAATAGCACACATATCAAGTCTTTTCCCATAAAATCATTTTCTAATATTACAATTTCATATTTGTTTTTATAGAAGATTATACTACTTAACTTTATTTATTTCATTTGTATGTTGCATAATTCAATGGCTCAATGATGTCCCAAGAGTGAGTTGAAATCAATTGTATTATACAACAAAATTGATGATCAAGGAAAGTAGGTTCTGATGCCATTATCTATTGGGTTATGGGTAACAATAAAACCATCAACAATTGGAAGCCAGGGAATAAAAAAATGTGGTTGCGAGACGTTAAAACCCATTGAAAAGGTTTGGTAAAAGGATTCAGGATGAGAAATGGATGACAAAAAGTGGAAATTATTCAAGTGGCACATGTCTATGACTATAAAGAGATGCCAAAAGAGAAAGTTTTTGTTCAACAAAATTTTCCCAAAATTGATTGTGATTATGAGTATGCATAACTAATCTAGATATCATAGTTTGTTGAGGTTAAATTTTATTTGAAGCTTCTATTATTTCAACATATCTTTAGTTTTCTTTTATCATAACATGAATATTACATTTATCCTAGGTTTATGCATATCAAATTGGAAATAATGGGAACCAACTATGTTGCATCATGTTGCCATTGATGTTAAAGAATTAACGTCAAAGGGTCAATGTCTTGTCATAGTATCATTGATGTATTGATTGATGGATTATGTTGTAATTGATATCAAAAGTATTGTCATTTATGTTAATGGATTGATGTCAAGTGGAGGCATAGTTGTATGATGTCAAGCATAGATGAATTGATGGATCAATGTGTTGTCATTGTTATATGATGCATAGTTGTATTGATGGATTAATGTATTGATCGTTGGATCACGTGGCCATGCATGGAATCAATAACAAAGGGATAATGTCATGAAATGTCATAGTGATGTGTTTTCATGGGTTATTCCAGTTGGATTGATGTAAACGTGACTAATTATTATCTTGTCATGGTTGATAGGAAGTACCAAATGGATGAACTCCAAAGTGGTCCCCTTATGGTGAAATCCCTCATGGGAAGATTCTTTGAGAAGTCCAAATGGATAAGTGCTTGAGTCATCCTAGCAGTGTGTTTAGGGAACCCAAGTTTGATTGTGATATAATGCAATAAAGATCAATGAATTTTCTAGTGAAACTATCCTATATAGATAATGTTTGTCATGTTATTTATGGTGATGTGTAGAACATCACATAACTCCTCAAGGTTAGATATTTATGGCCATGTGAAGTTGGAGAACCCTCATGTGTTGACTAGGATCCCCTAGAAGGTCAAAGAAGTCAAATTATTCTAGAAGCTTCTAGAATAAGTTGACTAGTCAAAGTGGTTAGTTATGGGTTAAGTGGTTGCAACAAGAAAACAATTAAGAATAAATTAGTTGCAACTAGAAGTGGAGAATTTAATATTTGTAGAAAAGTGGGTTAGAAGTGGACAAAGTGGGTTAGAAGTGAACAAAGTGGTTAGAACTAGGTTATCCCCTGAAAGAATGAAGTTGGTTAGAGTTGGTTAGATGAGGAAGCTACTTTGAGAATTATAAATAAGAGAGCAAGGGTCTCTTGTTTAGTGAATCTCTTGAGAATATTGAAGATCTATTCTTGGCGAAATATTCATTGCAGGTACTCATGGACACATCAAAAGTTTCATAAGTCTGAGGTATTGATGATGAAAGTTTCAGAGTTTCAAAAATACTGAAAAACCCTAATTTATGAGATGTACATGAGCTATCCATTTAATAGGGTGTGTACATATGCGGGCTGATAGTGTAATAGGGAGTGTACATGAAGGAAAATCCATGGAAGACTTGAGTAAGTGTTGGTGCCAGGTTCCTGAAGTTTGAAGCAAGTTCTAGGTCAACATTTTATGGGCTCAGATATGACATAGAAGTTTTGGTATGGTTACATGTTTGTTTTGATGGTTACTTTTGCTTCTGGTATGGTGAATGCTTAAGGAATTCTTGGTATGGTTGTTGTGATATGGTTTATGTTGGCTAGTTGGCTAAGTGAGCAACACTCTTATGTTACAATAATGATATGGTTGTCATAGTATACATATTATGGTTACTTGTACATGGTTGAGGGACATTCATATTGTATGGTGTATGGTTTAGGAGCATGCATATGTTGTTGGAAAACATAGATGTGTTTGTGATTGGTTATGGTACATATTGGAAAGTGAAAGGTAGAAGTGGATGGGACAGAGGCTAGAAAGGATTTGAGTTTTCAAGGAGAGAGAAAACCGTAGTTCTTTAGAAGCCATATGCATGTTGCAGTACAGATAATCCATGTACATACATGAGCTGCACTATTGATAGGGAGCATACATACATGTGTTGCACTATCGACAGGTCGGGTACATGTTGACAGATTGGTATATGTTGAGGATTGATTCCTCTTCTCAGTTAGTGATGAGTTTTGCAGGTTGAGTCTTGCATTGAGAGTTGGTGCTCTTGTGGAGTTGTTTCTCTGTTCAGTTGTTGTTGATAAACCGCCAAGGATTGAAGTCCGTAATATAAAATAAAATTGTACATACATCTTGTGTTCTTTATGGTGATGGATTATTGATGATATTTGTTGTTGATATATGTTTACATACAACTTGTTATAAATGAAAGTAATGAATGATGAGTAAATGGTGATTGCTAACTAAGGTGTTTTAAAAGGAGGAAAAATAGCCCTACACTGATTCACCCCCCTTCTTAGTGTGGTCGGTTTGTCCAACAATTGGTATCATAGAATGCCTTCATCATAAACCTTACAAGCTTGAAGGAGATCCATGGACACAAAAATGGATGAACATGCAGATGAAGTTCCCCTCTTTGATGAGATATATTACTTGGAATGGAGAACATAAATGAAAGGGTATTTGAAGGAAAAAGGAGAAGGTGTTTGGAAATAATCTATTGGTGGATCGGTTCCCTTGAAGAATAAGTCAAAGTTTGCAACACAAAAGGAAGAAATGAAGAATGATGCATTATCTCTCAAGACCATTTTCAATGGATTCTCAAGTTTTGTTAAAGAAATCATGGGAGAATGTAATTCTGCCAAGGATCTATGGCTAAAGCTAGAGAATACATATCAAGGAAAAAACGAATACACTGAAGACAATTCCATCAAGGAAAATGAAGGTAAATACTCTCCAAAATCCTTTGATTGCAATAATTCTAAGTGTGATTATGTTGAATGTTCCTCTACAAGTGAAGAAGAAACTCTAGAAGTAGTTTGTGTAGAATCAGATGAAATTTATCCTATATATGAAGAGGAATATTTTTTGAAGATTAAAGATAATTTTTTATCTGAGTTAGATGATGTTAGCAATGAAATAAGACATTACTCAATTTTTTTTGAGTATCTTGAAAAATACACCAAGGAAGTCCTCGAAAAGTACCCAAGATATACCACGGAACTAAAGAAAATTCTCAAAGAACAAGAAGAAAGTAAAAATACTCAATTAAAATAAAAATAAGAAGAGATCAAAAGATGAAAGAATGAAATAGAAGAAAAGAAGAAGGTAGATGATGAGCTTAGAAAAAGTCTTGAAGTCGATGTCAATCTTAAGACCAAAATTGAAGAAGCCAAAAGAATAAAGGAACTATTGAAGAAGCAAGTAAATGAAAAGGAAGAGTCATGCTATAAGTTGGAAGTTGAAGTTTTTTATCTTAGAAAGAAAGTAGAGAAGTCAAACACTCACATCAAGTTCATGAACAAATCAACAATCGTGGATGAGATCCTAGATAGCCAAATATCTCCAAATGATAAATCAAGTCTTGGATACAACAAGGAAGCTATACATCATGAAGATAACACTTCTAATAAGTATGAGGTAAGTCCTTCACTCTCAAAGGGTGGAAGAAATGTTGCAATTCAACCATCTACACAAAGAAATGAATTTTTCAAAAGAACAAAGCAAGGAAGACATCAAGAAGCCATCTTTACACCTCAAATAAAATTCAGAAGAGAGACACCTTCAAGGTGGACACCAAAGAAAAGGTATGAACATGTTGTTCATGGTCACTACTACTCATGTAATGAATATGTTCACAAAGCTTTGGATTGCAGACATTATGCAAGGTGTTGGAGATGTAATCAAGTGGGACATACTGTTTCTCATTGTCACACCATGAGATGCTACAACTGCATTGGATTTGGCCACAAATCTTAGGATTGCAGGAACACAAGAAGGAAGTCCATAGAGAGTGCTTCATATAGCATGACAGGAAGAACACATGAAGCTAGGGAGGAAGACAATGATGAAAATATGGAATCTCAAAGATAAAGTTCTGAGAAGTTGATACACCTTCAGAAGTGGGTGAAGAATATTGAAAAATTAGAACAGAAAGACAACCATGAGGCAAGCTCAAGCTTGACATGTTCAGAAGAATACACAAGCTCTAGTGGAATAAGTCGCCTACATACACGATATGACCTATATATATGTAGCATACATATGTAAGATATATGTGCAATAGGCTGGGAATATGTGGTAAAAGCCTGGAAAAGAAGGCTATGTAGATGAGTGTATCATGATTTGATGATATAACTTTGTTTTGTAGGGCCTGACATGGTTTGTTGCATGATTTTATGATTATATGGTTGCATGTATGTTTAATGTATGTATGGTGATGACATATGGTTGACTGTTGAAGCATATGCTTGATTCCTATCCTAGATGCATGATACTAACTCGAGAGTATGGATTAAGGAATTTTTTGTTGAGGAAAAATGTTTGTTATGAAAGTGGAGTTATGGCACTTTTGTTAAGAGATATATCATGATGATGTTATGCTAGCTAGATATATCATTGCTCTATTGAGGCACACTTCTGGTACATGTTTAGAAATACTATTGGATGCTTAGTATTTTTTGTAGTGAATGGTGGTTGATGCAGATCTGTTATGGTACATGGTTGGTACATATGTGAGCTCCATTGATATATCTTATGATGTATTGTTAGAGGCATATTTGTTGGATGTTTTTGGTGCATGCATTTGGAATGTGGTTGAACTACATATTCGTACATGTACTTGATGAGGTGATTATGTTTTACATCATTTACGAGTCATAGATTGATCTATAGTTGATGCATGATTGGTACATACTTGGTACATTAGTTAAGGAACTTGCTAGTAGTACGATTGCCACATGGTTTATGGTTGATATGGCATACATATATGGAAAAACATCTTGATTGTGGTTCATTTTGTTGAAGTTTGGTGCATGGTTGATGCACTTGCTATGGTGCAGGTAGTAATACATGTTTGGTGCATGGTTGATGCACTTGTAGAGAGAAAATGATTGTGGGTGATGGTACTTGGTTAAAATGCATCATTGGTATTACTTGTTTAGCATATACTTTGATACATGATGTATGGGATAGTTGAGACACTTCTTGTCGTGCTTGGTTGATACATTATTTGATGCTTGATGGTTGAGATACATATCTTGACACATGGTTTGTGGCACTTTGTTTATGATAGAGGCATATCATATTTGATGTGACACTTGTTTGAGTCATATGGTTGGCATGTTGACGATGTTATTCGTACATTGATAGAGACACTTGTTTATGATCCTAATATATGCTTGGTAAAAAATTTGGCACATATTCTTGGCATATATGCTTCAATGATGTGATCTTATTGTATGGTGTGTATGTGCATGGTTGGAACATGGTATGGCACAAGATGTACATGGTTGATGTTTTGTTCATGATTCTCTATTCATTGTTGACATATTTGTTTTGTTCATGAATTTTGGTATGGAATGAGTTTGATGCATAGACAGGTCCAAGGATCATCATAAGAAGAGAAGATCATTCTTGAGAAGTTGATATATGTTCCAGTTGAGCAATAGCATTTGCAGAAGAAGAAGATTACAGTAGTAGCATATTGTTCATATTGCAGAGTATATAGGGGGAGACATACCCGTAGGGGGAGTTATTTATATTCCCATGATTGGTTGCAACAACATGATTCTAGGAGGAGAGATGCCATGTCATCAACATTGCATCAGAGTGATATCCCTTATCCAAAGGGGGAGAGATTGTTTAGATGATGGAGCGGGATATAGGGGAACCAACCCCAAGGAGAGTTTAGGCAAGGGGAGCAGCCCCAAGGAGAAAAATGTCCTTTTAAATTGATGTCAAATGGGGAGAGATAGTATCATTGATGTTATTGAGATGAATATTGATGAAGAGAATTTCCATGTGTACATGTTTCCATCAGTAAAATGTGTTGACATCAATGTTAGTGTTGCCAGCAATGCCAAAGGGGGAGAATGTTGCATCATGGTTTCATTGATGTCAAAGGGATAATGTGTTGTCATAGTATAATTGATGTATTGATTGATGGATTATGTTGTCATTGATATCAAAAGTATTGTCATTGACGTCAAGTGGAGTCATAGTTGTATGATGTCATGCATAGATGAATTGATGGATCAATGTGTTGCCATTGATATATGATGCAAACATGGAATGATAGATTAATGTATTAATCATTGGATCATATGGCCATGCATGGAATCAATGACAAAGGGATAATGTCATGAAATTTCATAGTGATGCGTTGTCCTGGGTTGTTCCAATTGGATTGATGTAAAGGTTACTCATTATTGTCTTGTCATGGTTGATAGGAAGTACCAAATGGATGAAATCCAAAGTGCTCCCCTTATGGTGAAATACCTCATGGGAATACACTTTGGAAAGTCCAAATGGATAAGTGGTTGAGCCATACTAGCAGTGTGGTTATAGAACCAAATTTTTATTGTGGAATAATGTAATAAAGATCACTGAATTTTCCAATGAAACTATCCTATATGGATAATGCTTGTCATGTCATTTCTGGTTATGTGTGGAACGTCACATAACTCCTCATGGTTAGAGATTTATGGCCATGTTAAGTTGGAGAACCCTTGTGTGTTGACTAGAATCCCCTAGAAGGTCAAAGAAGTCAAATTATTCTAGAAGCTTATAGAATAAGTTGACTAGTCAGAGTGGTTTGTCATGGGTTAAGTGGGTGCAACAAGAAAACAATTAAAAATAAATTAGTTGCAACTAGAAGTAGAGAATTTACTGTTTGTAGCAAAGTTGGTTAGAAGTGGAAAAAGTGGTTAAAAGTGGGTTATCCCCTAAAAGAAGGACGTTGGTTAGAATTGGTTAGATGAGGAAGCTACTTGGAGAAGTATAAATAAGAGAGAAAGGGTATCTTGTTTAGTGAATCTCTTGAGCATATTGAATATCTATTCTTGGTGAAAGATTCATTGCAGGTACTCATGGATGCATCAAAAGTTTCATAAGTCGGACGTTTTGACGACAAAAGTTTCGGAGTTTCAAAAATACTGGAAAACCCTAATTTCTGAGATGTACGTGATCTATCAGTGTAATAGGGTGCATACATATGCAGGCTAGCATTGTAGTAGGGAGTGTACATGAGGGGAAAGCCATGGAAGACTTGAGTAAGTTTTGGTGCCATGTTCTTGAAGTCTGAAGAAAGTTCCACATCAACATTCTATGGGATCAGATCTGCCATAGAAGTTTTGGTATGGTTACATGTTTGTTTTGATGGTTACTTTTTCTTATGGTATGGTGAATGCTTAAGGAATTCCTAGTATGGTTGTTTTGATATGGTTTATGTTGGTTGGTTGGTTGAGTGAACAACACTCTTATGTTACAGTAATGATATGGTTTTCATAGTATACATCTTATGGTTACTTGTACATGGTTGAGGGACATTCATATCCTAAGGTTTATGGTTGAGGAGCATGCATAGGTTGTTGGACAACATAGATGTGTTTGTGATTGGTTATGGTATAGATTGGACAATAAAAGGAATAAGTGGATGTGACAGAGGCTGTAGAGGATCTGAGTTTTCAAGGAGAGAGAAAACCTTAGTTGATTAGAATCCATACACATGTTGCAGTGCATATAAGTTGCATACGTACGAAAGTTGCATATGTATGGAAGCTGCACTATTGATAGGGTGTGTACATACACGTGTTTCACTACTAACAGGTCATGTACCTGTTGAAAAATTGGTATATGTTGAGAATTGATTCCTCTTCTCAGTTTGTGTTAAGTTTTGCAGGATGAGTCTTGCATTGAGAATTGGTTCTCTTGTGGTGTTGTGTCTCTATTCAATTGTTGTCGATAAACCACCAAGGATTAAAGTTCGTAATATAAAATAAATGTGTACATACATCTTGTGTTCTTTGTGTTATTTGTGGTGATGGATTATTGATGATATTTATTGTTGATATATGTTTACATACAACTTGTTATAAATTAAAGTAATGAATGATGAGTAAATGATGATTGTTAACTAATGTGTTCTAAAAGGAGGAAAAATATCCCTACACTAATTCACTCCCCCTCTCAGTGTGGTCGGTGTGTCCAACAAGCTAAATGCATAACAAGTGTTTTCCAATTTGTTCATTCAAAAATAGGAAAACTACTCTATCCTGGTAAGGATCCTACATGGTTAAATAAGGAAGGTGTATTCTTTTACAAATATGAATACATTCTTCTGAAAACAATTGGATCATGTGGATATATCAAAGAGATCCCTTTACTTTCCCTTATCTTATTGGAATGGCTAAGTGTAGATGATTCTTTGGTAAGTTCTTTTTGTTACAAGTTATTTTCATAGATACAAATTGGAATGAAATAAAAAAACTAGCATTCATGTGCATAGTAGCATTTTCATGCCATTCTCTATATTTTCTCATATTTTTGTGAAGGAGTAATCGATAAGGGAAATTGGTAAAATGTATGCTACTTCAAATCCTTCCAATCAACTATTTACAATTTTGTTTTTCAGGGTGTGGGATAAATGAGGACATGACCATAGTGGAGAAGAAATAGAATGCATATTGATTCATGACACCTTGTCTTTCAAGTAATTCATTTCAATATTATTTATTTTTAATTGTATCACACTTCTTTATTTTTATGGGTTATAAGAGGAAAAGAGGGAGTTTATTATGAATGTAGAAAATATATGATGATACAAAGTATTTTCATTTGATTCTTTCAGGTATTGTATTTCAAGATAGATGTTATATATCTCATTTAAATTCCGTAGGTGGAGACATGTTTGAAAAATGGGGAAATGGGTTTGGATTCCAAAGAAACAGGGTGAAAATTATGGAACACAGTCTCCAATAGTTTCATTTGATGTTCTGAAAAATGGTGAATTATTTATAACATTATCAATGGAGGAAAATTGGAAACTATTTGAAATCAGAGAACAATTGGAGTTACAACAAGATTTTGATCATTTTGTATTTTTACACAATGGTAAAATGGTAAGAATGTTAAGATGGATATCATGTATATGTGAAAACTTATTTTTAGAGAAAATAATTGTAATTTATCTTATTGTATTTTGTAGGTCGAGAAACAACGAGAACATATTGTGTATTGCAAAGATTGCATCAAACCTTCAGTTAGAATATAATGGATGTGCTCATTTTACCATTGACAATATCTCTATTGTCACCCAACCATAGGCCAAAGCCACCCTCCGAGCACCTTAACCTTGACAGAGAATCACTTTGGAAGAAAACCCTAGGCTAGATAGCCAAACAAAGGGTAGCACAACTTTCCCCAAGGATATTGCACCAACAAGAGCTAATCAGATGTTACAAACCCTAACCAAGACATAGTCCAAGACAAAAGTGATATGCTAGCTGCAACAGCTGCAATGGAAGCTCTCCTCAAACATGTACACAAGACTGGGAACTACAGTGCACACAAGTAGCTGCTCTGTAATTCTGAAACTGCCTGCCAGAATGAGAACTGGCCTCCTATATTTATACTGATTCTGGCTAACTACCTGGGCTGACTTCTCATTCTGGGTATCTGTCTTTTAAGTATATATTATTATTTCTGGTCGATTTCTTCTCTTGGAGGCTAATAACCTAATATAAATTATTTTCTTGAGTCGACAAGTCTTCTAGGGTTATTATCCAACTCATTAGGGTTTCTTCTTGCTTCCTGCAGTATTCTATCCTCATCAAGTTTACACGTGGAGGTAAATACCTCTCACAACTACCATAAGATCAAGAATCCCTCCTAGCTAGGGAGTTATTACATGTAATGGTCTTGAGCACAAAAGACATACCATTCACCCAGTAGCATCAACATAGTTATATAGACTAGATCATGACTAGATCATGAGCACTATCATCGTCATTAGTGTCATCAGCTACATCATCTCTCGAAACCATATTCTTTATGAGTAATCAGACATGATTATGGATAGGTCACTCACACCACAGAGTGATACAAGAGTCATTCTTCTGTCCTAGAAGAGTAGATGTTCTGAACTATTTTTTGTCTAGGAAATCTCTATCCTTTAATCATTCATCTGGATGATAATCATTTACCAAACTGTTGATAGTCTTCAAGGTAATCGGAACAAAATTGAACACAACTGTGTCTATCCATAGTAGTACATAACTATAATCCAGTGGTACACTACCATACCAAGTAGAAAACAAGTACTTGATCAGTAACATATAGTCACGAACAATGGAACACATCCACCACAGTAGTATACATCTATTGTCATACAGTCTTCATAACAATTATCTGATGTCAACCTACACAGAAAGAATGTTATGATATAAACTGAATCATTTGGGCCAATATTTCACTCACATTTATGAGATCTGAAAGAATATCTGCCCTCAGAGTAGAACAATGAGATATCTGGACTATTCTTCTCAAGAAAGGAAGAATAATTTTCTTGTCTTCTGAACCTGGACCATTCCCCACCCTGGGCCATTCTTCCTACACTAATCAAAGTGCACCCTGGAGAGAATGTATAAACCCTAAGGAATGCCTATCCCTGATTATTAAGCCTGGAGAATTCCCCACCCTGGGCCATTCCTCCTACACTAATCAAAGTGCACCCTGGAGAGAATGTATAAACCCTAAGTAATGACTGCCTGGACCATTTCCTCTATTAACCATAAGAGGAAAAGACTTTCCTATACCAACCTCCAAAACAGACCATTCCTCATGTTAACCACAATGAGAAATCCCTGTCCGGCGAGACGGGCCAGTCTTTTTTAGTAACCCTCAAGAAGAGAGACTTCCCTATACCACTCCCCATGTTAACCACAATTGGGAGTCGTTATCTATGATACATCAACAATCTCGACCATTTCCCATGTTAACCACAATGGGAAATCATTGTCCATCATAAATCTCAATCCACTTTCTGAACAAGAAAGAATCTATCCAAGCTGAACTATTTTTCAATGAATGTATTCAATAATATTTTAGTGCTCCCTCCCAACTTGGGATCCATCTCTTCCTTTTTCAATAAGGAATTCATCTCCATGAGATCCATCTTGAGTATGCAAACTCTTTCATCTTTTACCAAAATGTCTGCTTATTTGCTCATCTGTGGAGATATGTATTGGAGAACCACTTTCTCCTTTCTCGACTTCATTACGGATAATGTAATGCTTGATTTCAAATGTACTTTGGTTTGGAAAAATTGTTTTCTATGAAGGATTCATGTAGCTTTGATCAATAAAGTATATCATTGTTGGAAAACTAGAACATATCCATGTGGCACTTCTTCTATCATAATGAGATCTGACCTACTAAGTAATCATCTTGATACAATATCTTTGTTATAGAAAATCTTCACCACACTTCTGCTTTGCACTGGAGGTTCTCCACCAAGTTGTCTTATTATATCTATATGCAAGGGTCTCTTTTTGGTATGCCTCAGAGTCTTGAGGTTTCTCTTCATATGCTCTTTATTCAATTTCTCTGGAGAACATTCTTTGCATTCATCTGATGTAGAACTCGAACTCATGGATGTTGCAGATGATATAATGACTCGTGTAGAGATATGTCTGGTGTACTGGAACAAGTAATCATCATAGTATTCTCCCTCCATCTGGGATAACCTCTAGCTCTATATCTCACAATGCTTTCATTCATAAGTCTTTCATACACTTTTCTTCATCACGACTTTCAATTCCTCTGCTTGATTGATTTTATTGAGGTTATATCAGGCTAGTAATCTTGTGATTCTTAATATAATGACTGGTTGTTCTAGCTTCTCTTTCTTTCTTGGAATCTTCATGTTCTTCCTGATGTTTTTCTTTAGCTCTTGGTTCCATGGAGTTTCTTATAGATTCCATGCCCTAAATATTCCATTTCTTTCTTTCATCGTAGGATCACGGATGTGGATGGACAACCCAGGATATTTTAAGGCTTCTCTTCAAAGAAGACTTCTTCTGCAGTTGAAATGAACACATGTTGTCTTTCATGGTTGCTACCATACTTCATTATTTTTAATGGATCATAGGATTAGCTCCCTCCCAATCCTTGCTTCATGTATGAGTGCATATAATCGGCTCCCTCCATCTAATAGAGTCCATGCTTCCGTCTTCATCCTTATTTTATTCTACAGTATATAATTGGCTCTCTCTGTCTAACAGAGTCCACGCTTCCATCTTGTTGTCTTCTACAAAAATGTTATAAGTCTTTCTCTGACTTCTTTCTGTCTTTTCTTCTTCTCAGTCTCTTCATGATTGATTCAACGTATTTCATCCTTTCATGTGTATTATTTAATGCTATCAATCCTTATCTTGTTGTTCTTCCATAGGTATAGTTCTTCTTGGAATACATTATCTTTCAAGGGATAGATATACAAGATATGTACAGAGACAATACAAACGAGATATGTACAAGAAATAAGAAGATTATTGTTACCTTTAGAAGAAGAAGTCTCTTTCATCCTTCTTAGTCTTCTTTGTAGGTTCCTTTTCTTCGGCAACTGATGCTTCATGTTTCTCCTTCCTTTTCCTTAGCTCAGGACAATGATTCTTGTAGTGACCATACTTTCGACAGTTGAAGCATTGTATTTCTGAAATGTCTTTCTCTTGATTTGGCTTCCTCCTTGAGCCAAACTTCCTTTTGTTCCTGAAGTTCTTGAATCTTGTTGTGAAGGCTTGATCATCGTACTTCTTTTGGGGTTTATCTTTTGCACTGATCCTTGATTCTTCTTGAGCACAACAAGTCCAAAGTTATTCAAATGTCGGATACTGATTTCTTGTGTTCATGCTTGCGGCAAATGCATCCCACATCTTGGGAAGACCATTGAGTACTATGTTTGCCAATTACTTCTCTGAAAATATGTCTTCAATAGCTTGTAGTTGATCTCTTAACTGATAGATTCTCACAAAGTATTATGTTATGTTGTCATCGTCATTCATCTTCATGTCACGAAGCTCATTATTCAAACTCATGACTTGTCCAATGTTTCTCACTGAGAAGAGGTTTGTTAGGGCATCGTACATCTTCTTCGATGAGTCAAGATGAGAGATGTAGGGTATCAAGTGGTGTTTTATATATTCCACTATGATACTCATGGCATTGATTCCACCATCTTTGAACTTCTCCATAACTGCAATGTTCTATGGTTCCTTCTCTTTTCCTTCTTCAAACTCTGGTTCCATGATATTTCCTTTCACAATATCCAACACTTTATTCTTGGAAAGGATGAGTTCAATCCTTATCTTCCATGCTATGAAGTTAGAGGCTCCATCTAACTTATTCTCTGACTTCATAGAATAAGTCATGGCTTCTTTGACTTGGGCAAACCCTAGATTTGACCACAAACTCAGAATTGACGTCTTGGCTTGCTAAGAGTACCAGGAGATGCACTAGGCTAGGGTAAACTGATATGTTTAGAAATTAGGTCAATCCATTCACTTAAGGTGACTCAATGAGAGGATTAGGGTTTCTGCAACTACTCCTACTAGTAACCCTAGCGGCAGTGTCTTGGAAGCTTCTTCTGCTAGTAACCCTAGCGGTAGTTCCTCAGTGAGCTCAATAACCTAGCGGATATGTTTCCTTCCAGTGTTTAGACTAAATGAAGGAGGTGTGGGCCCATAAACTGTTAGAATATAATGGATGTTCTCATTTTACCATTGTCAATATCTCTATTGTCACCCAACCATAGGCCGAAGCTGTTAGGACCACATATTGTACCCTTTTTGCCCATACTTTTTGCTATTATTTTACCCTTCATCACCTGCATTTTGACTTATACTATCATTTCATCTGATCATTCCAAGGTATACAACGCCCTTTCTCATTACTTTATGCTTAATCCGTTTTGCATAATACTTTACATTACTTTTGAACCTAACCATTGATTAGAAGTGCAGAAGTGTCCATATTTGCAGAATAGTATTTCAGACCATTGTTGAAACACAGAACTGCCCAAGCCGCTGTTGAGCTGATGCTGAAACACGGGAGCTGCTACACAGTCCGAGGATGCATATGCCGAAACACGAAGAAGCTACACGATTCAATGCAGATGCCAAAACACGGAGCTGCTACACAGTCCGAAGATGCATATGCCGAAACACGAAGCAGTTACACGGTTCATGCAGATGCTGAAACACGGAGCTGGCACTCAGTCCAGAACAGATGCTGAGACACAAAGGAGGCTGCCACGATGCTGAAACACGA
>ML786046.1:349804-360429 GCA_009831015.1 Picea engelmannii | reverse complement strand
CCCAAATGTAATGGAATTTTTGTTTTGCAATCTCTAATATTTCTTTTGGTTTTATTATTCAAGGAACTATACTATGCCATCTATGAATATATTGTACCCAAACTTTCTTCCAAAGTACTAAAGTGTTTATAGCTATTAATATTTTGTACATCGGTGCATTCTTTGAAAATGAAACTATTCTCTATGTTTTGTGATTACTATGGCTTAAAATGCCTCCAACATTTTCCATGTGTTGAGTACTAATCTATTTTTTCATGAAAGATCCTAGACTTTGTTTGCTTCCACATGATAACAATTATTGGTTTTTTTCATATCTAGGAAAGATCATTCTAACAAAAATGGAGTGATGTTCATTTTCACCATAGCCTAGTCTGCTCTACCAAATTTCTTACATGATTTAGCAATAATACAAATAGGAGCAATTTCTTATAGCAACTTAAGTTATTAAGTTGACATTCCATGATATCTTTGGTAATCGAGTACCGAATCTTGTTTTAACAGTTTATTTTCAATGAATTTGTGCAATGGATTGGTTCAATTGTATCATCTTGGTGATTTTGAGTCTAATTTTGGTGTTTAAGGTGATGATTTGCAAGTGAAAGTAAAAAATTTAACCTCCATCGAGGCACAACTGCCTTATGATTTTTAATATTTGGACTATTGCAAGCCAACTGAAATTGTCAACTGTGCTAAAAGTCTAGGAAAAATATGAATAGAAGGGGAAGTAGGTTATTCTCTTATGGGTGAATATTAGATTCTATAGTTGGGAAGTTAATTGAATGGAACTTTCAATTTGTTTTCATTGATTTATTGGCTTTGTGTGGCATGTTGATTATCAAATTTTATCTTATGATTTCATTTCACAATCAAGTTATTTGGCTTGGGGATTTGAACTGTCGCATTGCTATTTTCCATGGTGATCCTAAAGAGTTGGTGGAGAAGAATGAATGGAAGGATTTGTTAGAGAAATATCAAGTAGGTACACATACTTCATATTAAATGTTTTGATGTAGTTTTTCAGTTCTACTGAACTTTGATTTGAACCTTAGTCTCTTGAATAAATAAAATATAGCATTCTCTATGACAACTTCAAATTGAGCAGAGAGAAGGACATGTATTCAAAGTATGGAATGAAGGAAAAATATATTTTACTCCTACTTACAAGTACCAAAAAAATTAAAAATTTTATGCTGGAGGAAACTTACAAACAAGATAAAAGTGACGCACACCTACATGGTAAGCACAAATTAATGTAGTTTTGATAGTTTGATCAGTCACAATTGATTGGATTGAAACTAGTTTTCCATAAGTGCTCAGAATATAGAATCTTATTGAGGTTGATAACATCAGATGTTGGAGGATTTATGTTATACTTTTATTGTGATTTTTTAAGACTATTTCTTGTATGAGTTGTACTTAAGTAATTTTTCCATTTTTATCTCAAAGAATTTCAATGTTGTCATGTCTACCTTTGACCCAAACAAATGTTTTTTTGGTGCCATGATGTGTGTGAAGGATTCTTTATCACTTTTCTCATTGTTGGATAAGAAATTCTTGAAATTATCTCCATATCTCTTAGATCACATTTAGATGTATTGGGAAGGGGATTTAGAGGAAAACTTAAAGAAAACCCTTGATAAAAACAATCAGTGGAGATCAAAACATGCCTTGTGGGACTTATTTAACCTCTTATGTCCTAATGGGATACAATGCGACAAAATTTTAGTCAAAGCATGATTTTTGAGAGATATTGTATCAACTTACCTCTAGGTAAGATCTAAATTCCCAACTATGAGAACTATGATATGAAAATTAGAAATTTGATATAATGAACTCCTTTGCAAAGAACATTTGAACTTTTTTCTATTCAATCATGTATTCATTTCAATTAACTCTCACAAATTTATCTCATGGTTGAAGAGACCTGTATTTAATATGTTGTTAGATTCTTATTTTTTGTTCTTCATTTTGATATATTTCATTATGTTTATGCATAAATGAAATGTCACTAGTTTCCAAAAAAAAAATTATTACTTTATTTACTTATGATATGGAAGTATAGATGTTGCAAGAAATAGAATTCTACAGGTTCATTGAATCCTCTACAAGTATGTTGCGGGAATGCTGCTGGAGGTGCTACAGGAACTTCATCCTCAGTAGTGCTATGGGAACTTATTTTATGCAAGCATGCAGTGGGAAGACCTAAGGTTCAACATTGACTCACCAAAAAAACCTTAAGATATTGGCCCTTTTATAGCCATTCATTTTGTTTTTTGCAGAGTGTTCATTGTTTCTTTGATATTTTGCACCTTGTCTTACACATTTTGCAACCTCTGTTATAATTGTTGTAGTTCTACATTCTCCAACAATTGATTCCACACTTGTGTACTCTCTTCATATATCTTGGCACATTACTTGTCCAAACTCTTAATGTTCTCCACAATGGTCATGACTATTTTCTTCCTATTATCTCTTTCTTTTGGTGGAGTACTAGGCGTGGTTAGCGATATTTCTTGTAAGGGGGTTAGAATGCAAAGACCGAGTTAAAAACCCACTTGTCCTAAGTTCGGGATGCAAATGCGTCCATGTTTAAATGATAATCGGATCTGGATAGCAAGGATCGAAGCGCCTGGATCAACGGCGCAGATGGAATTCTGGAGCCCCCCCGCCTTTCTACCTTTAAGCGGAGGGGGGGGGGGTTCTGGAATTCGGGGTGCACCTCTTCAACGGTCAAGATCAAAGCGCCCGGATCAACAGCACGCGAGGTGATTCCGGACCCCCCATGCCTTTCTACCTTTAAGCGAAGGGGGGGGGGTCCGGAATCGAAGGAGAATCTCTCCGACGGCTACAGTTCGAGCACCCGGATCAACGATGCACAAGCAACCTGGGCATCCTCTATCATCCTACGATTAACCAATGTGGCCCCCCTATCCTGTCATGTCATCTTTTGTGCCACCTGTTCTCTTCCCGACCGAGCGATGAGGCTCGCGCCCCTTTCCCTTTCCTCATCCTCCGACATCTATCACTCCCCCCTCTCCTAGTCCGTATGATATTTTTCCCATCTCACCATCCATCCATCGTCTGCCACGTGCCCCGCCTCTTTCCACGACAGCTTCCCACCGCATGTGCACTCATCATGTCGTGTATCCTGCTCCTTCCACCTATTATCTTCTAGCACATGTCTTTCCCTTCCGCCTCTCTTACACCTCATCGCTTCTTACTTTTCCATCGCGGTTTTGGATCCATCACTCCGTTGTTGTGCCTCATATTTCATGCTGGCCTCCACGTCTATGCACCATACCGCTCAGCTAATCCAGGTGGCAGCGCAAGAGGGTCTTCCACGTCGCAGAAGTACCGAGTTGGCCGGGCCATCCTCAATCCCAATGAAGCAGTTATTGAAGCAGTTGGTGGTGGTTAGACATCGCCTCCGCCATAATGGGAAATCTCGGCAATGAATTAAAGGACGTCGATTCTCCGCTGGAACTGTCAGGAGTTGGATTGCGTTTTCCATAAATTGCACGATCTTTCAGAGACTGCAGATGTTGACTGTCAGAATCCATGCAGACGCAAAGCTTTCAATGCAATGTCTCGATTCCGCTGCTATTGTTGTTCTGAGTATATGAAGGCATTTTCGCCATTTTTGTATCTATCAATGGTAGAGCTAAGCTCCCGACTGTGAAGTTTCAGCAAACATTCTAGTTCTCTAGGTTGTGTATCTGTGTTTGAGATTTCTTGTTTTATGACAAACAATTCTCCTTTTTTCATCTATGTTTTCATCTCATATCAGAGAGTTCATGATTGAATGATTCGTGTGGATTGTTGCAGTTATGTTATGATAAAGGATTTGTTGTGACATTATTGTATTCTCTAGTCTTCTGTGTTTGAATGTAAGAGGATCTTGCGTTCGAATGCTTCCTTCTCCAGTCTGTTACAAACCTGATGTTTATGATAGACCTTCACACTTTTCTCATATAGGTATTCCTCCTACTCACCCTTACTACAACTCACTGTTTGAAGTTTATCTAAGACCTCACTCGCCCATGCATGCCTGGCCTAGTTTCTGAGTTGACACGATATTGTTCCGAGTTTGCTTCCATACGATCACCCCTTATAAACAAATCGTGACATTAAACTGATGGGTGTCAGGCTCTGCTCCTGCAAGCAATCCAAGAGTGACTTCTGACGCTAACATTTCTGGCGCCGTTGCCGGGGACGAAGTTGAATATTTTCCCCGGATTTGAACGAAAAAGATCAATTGATTCTGAAGGTGCATAAGATATCAGAACTTGAAGATGGCTACTGTGCACCTGGCGACTCCATTGTGACGACTCTGCTGGGGAGAACCTGCTCTTTTCAGCCGTGGCTTCGAGAGGCAGACACACGAGGTCTAATCCACACTTGCCTTTAGCTACACCAGAAGATGACTCGGAGGCGATGCGCAGAAAGGGAAAGAGCTCTGCAAAAGAAGTTTCCATCGCCGAAATAGGTAATACGCCATCCCCTTCTATGAAAACTCCATTTTATTACTCTCCCCTTCTATGAAAACTCCATTTTATTACTCTCAGCTTCCTAGTCATCCTTCCTCTGAGGTTTCCCGTTTTCTGAATTTCAGGAGTGTTCCTGCTGAGTTTTCTCCCCCTGGTCTGGTATCAGAAAGAGAGATCCTTGTCACTCCCCCCTCCCTGGAAGTTGTGCTTCAGCATAGACCTCAAGCCTCTGAAGGTTTCACCACCCCTCCTTTTATTGCTACTACTGCACAGAGAGAAGCATCTGCACATTCAGGTCCCTTGGCTCTCTCTCTGTTTTCTCCATTGTCTCCTCCAAGAGCCTCTTTTCCGACATCTCCCATCCACACTCCTTCTCCTCTGAGTTCTCCTCTACCTAATATTCCTATGGCTGGTGTTAATCCCCCTCTGAATAGAATGGACGCCATAGTTGCTGCTAGATATGCTCCCTTAATCCTACCCCATCCTATGAATCCCCTCCCTGCTGGAGATTATTTGAAATACATGCCCAAGTTTATTGGGGAAGGAGACATAACTGTTGAAGAGCACCTAGCTTATTTTTACAGTTATGCAGACAACTTGAACATTGAGAATGAAAATGTCTGGATGAGAGTCTTTGTCCAGAGCCTAGATGGAGAGGTAAGGAAATGGTTTAGAGGATTGGCCCCTGGATCTATTGTCGGCATTGAAGCCTTGGATAACATTTTCCTGAGGCAGTGGGGAGACAGAAAAGATTTCATGTATTACATGACATATTTTGGGTCTCTGAGGAAAATGGAAGGAGAATCTATCTCTGACTTCTCCAAAATATTTAATAAGATGTACAATAAGATCCCTGCAGAGATAAAGCCATCAGAAGCCTCTGCCCAAATTTCATATGCTGGTGCATTTGATCCTGATTTCTGCCTGCTATTGAGAGAAAGAAGAGCTACCTCCTTAGCTCAAATGTAATATGCTGCCGTAGAAGTGGAATCCAACATATTAGTAGCTGATAGACTGAGGAACAAAGATGACGCAGACAGAAGAAAGGGAAGATCTGAAGCCTCAACTTCTAGCCCATCGTTTCCCCACCCTCAAGTGGACGAACTCACCGAGATGATGAAGCTGTTGACCGAAGAGATGAAGATATTGAAGGTGGAAAGGAATCAAATGTATAAGGGCCCTTAGAACACCGAAAATAAATAAGTTTTCAGGAGGCCAAATAATATTGCTCCCCCAACTATGCACAGAGAAAGGGGAAGAGACAGAGGAGACCAGAGAATTCAGGCTCCTTTTCAGAACCATTTGGTTGCCCATGAGGAGGAAAGAGAAGCAGATGAGCTTGAGCCTGAAATCGACTGCCTAGAAGACACTCCTCATTTTCCTCATCTCACTCAGACGGCTTATGAAGAGTCTCTCATGAATAGTCATCTAAATGAATTGAGAAAGGGAGACAAAGCTAGCGGTGGTCGAGGCAGGTACAACCTGAGGTCCGACAAAAGGGCAGCAACACCTGATGTTCCCGAGAAATCCACTAGAATAGAAAAAACTGTTGATGAAGCAACAGACGCTCACAGAGGTAAGAAGGCTCAACCCCTCTCTCCCATTGTCCATAATCATGTTCTTGAAATAAGAGAAATCCTAAAGCCTATATCTTCTTTCAATTTCGAACATGAGATCCAAAAGATCAGAATTCCTGTGCCACTCACTGAGTTAATTAAACATGGGGAATTCAAAAAACGCTTCTCTGAGCTGTTGAAGTCTGAAGCATCATACCCTCTCACAGACTCCATAAATCTCCAAGATGAAAGGCCTGTAGTTGTCCTAGGTCCCATGGTAGAAGATAGAGATGATTCATCCCCTCCCTTCTACACATCCCTGAACATACATGATAAAGTATTGCATAATTGCCTTATGGATTCAGGGGCCTCTCACAACCTCATGCCCAAAACTGTCATGGAAGAGTTGGGACTAGAAGTCACCCGAGCTTATCATGACCTCTATTCTTTTGACTCCAGGAGGGTTCAGTGTTTGGGAGTCATCAAGGACCTAGTAGTTTCTTTGTTTCAGCTGCCCATGAAGAGTATGGTCATGGATATTGTGGTAGTTGATGTTCCCCCCAAGTTTGGCATGATGTTGTCAAGATCTTGGATTAAGAGACTTGGAGGAACGTTACAGATGGACCTCACATATGCCACTATTCCAGTGTTTGGAGGGGAGCATAGAAGACTATATAGGGAAGCCCAACTGGCCTACATAATCAGTGATGAAGCCAACCCTACCAATCATCCCATCTATGCCTTGGACACCGATTTGGGCTCTAGTTTACTCCATCTCACCCACACCCTTGAGGCTTCTTTGCAGATCAGAAAGCAGCCCGCTCTTAATCAGGAGACACCCCCTCCAACCACCTCTGTTTAGAAGATGTTCTTTGATGGAGCTTCCTCCAGTATAGGTGCAGGTGCCAGAGTAGTATTCATATCCCCTTGTCAAGAGACCACATCTCTGTCATATAAGCTGGAGTTTGACACCACCAACAACGTGGCAGAGTATGAAGCTCTGGTTCTGGGATTAAGAGTTGCCAAGGAAATGGGAATTAAGGAGATGGCTGTGTTTGGAGATGCAGAGTTGATCATCCAGCAGGTTAAAAATGTTTATCAGGCTAAGAATCCTCGGCTCAGGAATTACAGGAATGAGGTATGGGACCTAGTTGATAATTTATTCCTGGCTTTTAATATTTCTTACATTCCAAGGGAGGAAAATGCTTCAGCCGACTTTTTAGCTGTCACAGATAGCTTGCTCGAAGTTCCTTCACCACCTGTGGTCAGATCTGATGTTGAAATAAAATACAGACCTTCTGTACCAGACAACGTCAAACACTGGAAGGTGTTTGAAGATGATCAGGAAATCGAGAAATTTCTCCAGTCCATTGACGACTTTTGTACACTGCACATAGATGAGAATCCTGACATGGAAGGTGACCGTCACCCTAGGAAGTTTTTAAATAAAATTTTTGATCACCAGATCATTCAACTACCGAGAAATTACATTTCGAGAGGAATAATCCCATTAGAAAGACTGTTCGATGGAAATGATGTGGCAGTGAAGGGTAAAGTTTCCGGTGATGATGATGATACTGCCGAGTGCAACATAGGCATGCCTGAGGAGCCTAAATTTGTCAATCTGTTAAGGAGTTTGAACAAGGAGAAGAGGGTCGAATATACTAAGTTGCTGAAGGAGTTTGCTGATGTGTTTGCATGGACCTACGAAGACCTCAAGACGTATGACACATCAATCATTGAGCACAAGATCCCATTGAAAGAGGAGGCTAAGCCATTCAAGCAGAAGCTGAGATGGATAAATCCCATGTTGCTACCTATTATGGAGAAAGAGGTAAAGAAGCTGCTAGAGGCCCATATCATCGTCCCCTTGAAATATTATGAGTGGGGAAATTAGACTCTGCGTTGATTTCAGGAACCTGAATAGAAGCTCCAGGGACAATTATCCCCTGCCCAACATGGAACACATACTGCAGAGGGTAACCGGTGCATCTAGAATATCCATGATTGATGGATTCTCTGGATACAATCAGATATCAGTCATGCCTAATGACCGAGAAAAAACGGCCTTCACCACTCCTTGGGGAACATTCATGTATGCCAAAATGCCTTTCGGACTGATGAATGCAGGAGCAACATTTCAGCGGGCCATGGACATAGCCTTCATCGAGGAGAAGGACCAGTTTGTGGTGATATATCTGGATGACATCACAGTCTTCTCCAAGACTGATAAAGAGCACTGCTGCCACTTGAAGAAAGTTTTCCTGAAGTGTCGAAGGTTTGGGCTATCCCTAAACCCCAAGAAGTCTTTATTTTCCATGAAGGAGGGGAAGTTGTTAGGTCACATAGTGTCAGTAGAGGGAGTAAGGATTGACCCAAGCAGGGTGGAAGCGATTCAGACCCTGTCACTTCCCAGGTCTAAGAAGGAAGTTCAGGCATTTTTGGGGAAGGTTAACTTTCTAAGGAGATTCGTCTCAAACTTTTTCGAGCTGGTAAAACACATCACATCCATGCTCAGGAAGGGAAATGAAGTGAAATGGACTGCTGAACCCAGGGAATATTTTGGCCAAATAAAGAGAGCATTGACTGAGGCACCTGTGCTAGTCAGTCCCGATTATTCCAAAGATTTCATGATTTTCTCGTTTGCTTTTGGTGACTCGGTGGCAGCAGTCTTGTTGAAGAAAAATGATCAAGGGCGAGAGCAACCTATCGCTTTCTACAGCAAGGCGTTGAGAGATGCTAAACTCTGGTATGAGATCATGGAGAAGCAGGCCTATGCATTGGTGAAAGCTCTCAAAGCTTTCAGGATCTATGTCTTGCACTCAAAGATCATTGCATATGTCCCTTCAACCTTTGTGAAGGACATTCTTATACAGCATGACATTGACAGGAGAAGGGGTAAATGGATCGCCAAGATCCTGGAATTTGACCTGGAGATTAATCCCACCAAGTTAATAAAGGGGCAAGGTTTGGCCAAGCTGTTGGATGAATCCAATTGCAAGGCTTTGGGGATTAACTTCATCAATGAGAAAGCTGAGTCATCCAGCAAGAATTCTCAGACCATCATACCACTAGCAGCATGCCCTTGGTACAAGGATATCTTGTATTTTCTGCAAGAATTAAAGCCCCCTGATGGATTGGGAAAAAGTAGGGCCAGAGCTTTGAAGCTCAAAGCGGTCAAGTATTGCCTCGTCAACCAAGCCTTGTATTGGAAAGACCCTCTGGGGATATTACTAAGGTGTCTAGACCCGCAGTAAGCCCAGAGGGTGATGTTCGATTTCCATAGTAGTCTCTGTGGAGGTCATCATTTTTGGAAGACCACTGCCCACAAATTCCTCCGGGCTGGGTATTACCAGCCTACTTTGTTCCCTGATGTCTGCAGAGAAGTCAAAGCTTGCATCAAATGCCAGAAGTTCTCAGGTAAACAACAGCTCAAATCTCTGCCATTAAAGCCTGTGGTGGTTTCTACACCCTTTCAACAGTGGGGATTGGATTTCATTGGAGAGATTCATCCTCCCTCAAGTGGCCAGCATAGCTGGATCCTCACTGCGACCGATTATTTCACCAAGTGGATAGAGGTTGTCCCCACTAGGAGCACTTCTCACAAATTAATCATCAGCCTCTTGGAAGACATCATAGCCAGATTTGGCTGCCCAAGCAGGATTGTCACTGACAATGCCGCCTCCTTCAGGTCTGAGCCTCTGGTCAAGTTCTGTGAACAATTTGGAATTTCATTGGTTCACTCTACTCCATACTATCCTCAAGGAAACGGACTGGAAGAGTCCTCCAATAAAATCCTAATCAAGCTTATCAAAAAGCTACTGGAGGAAAATAACAGGGCCTGGGACTCAAAGCTCAAATTTGCTCTTTGGGCTGATCGGGTAACAACAAAGAAATCCATGGGTATCTCACCTTTCCAGCTTGTTTACGTAATAGAGGTCGTTTTCCCCACTCAACTCACATTATTTGTGGTGAATTTCCTTCAAGACTTTGAAGGAGAACCTAACCATGTGGTCAGAAGGATTCATCAGATGGTGGAAGTGCAACAAGTCAGAGAACAGGTCATGGACAGGGCTTATAATCATCAGCAGAAGATCAAGCAGGCTTTTGACAGAAAGAGAAGAAAGAAAGAATTCGAGCAGGGTGACCTGGTACTCAAATGGGACGCACCCAGGCAGGACAGGGGAAAGCACAGTAAATTTGATGCCCTCTGGTTCGGGCCTTTCAATATCCTTGAAGTATTTCCAAACAACACTTACAGGTTGCAGGATCTGGAAGGCAAAGAAGTTTTCAGTGGCCCAGTAAATGGGCATTTCTTGAAAAAATGTTTTTTGTGAGCCGCAGTCGGCTCTTTTGTTTTTTGTTTTGTTCTTAGTTTAATAAATGACTCCATAGCCCAACAGCAAGGCACTGAATCTGCAAAGAATTCTTAGAGCATCACAGGGACGACTCTATCCCCCATGGAGCCAAATGTTAGCGATATTTCTTGTAAGGGGGTTAGAATGCAAAGACCGGGTTAAAAACCCACTTGTCCTAAGTTCGGGATACAAATGCGTCCATGTTTAAATGAGAATCGGATCTA
>ML786046.1:316022-336039 GCA_009831015.1 Picea engelmannii | reverse complement strand
AAACCAAGTAACAAAAAGTTAGGCTTGTACACTCCACTTCCAGTTCCTTCTCGTCCATGGGAAAGTGTTTCAATGGATTTCGTAGGAGGTTTACCAATGTCTAGAAAAGGACATGACTATCTATATGTTGTTGTGGATCGATTCAATAAAATGTGTATACTCATGCCTTGTAAAAGGCAGATCACAGCTGATATGACTACTCATTTGTTCTTCCAATATGTATGGTTCCATTTTGGACTTCCTACTTCTATTATTACTGATCGAGATTCCCGATTTCTTGGGAAATTTTGGTCATCATTATGGGAACTTATGGACACAAAGTTGAAGAAAAGCACAACATTTCATCCACAAACCAACGGTCAAACTGAAGTGGTCAACATGAATATGGTACATATTCTTCGAGGGTATTGTGCTAAGCATCCCAAGCTTTGGGATGAACAATTGAATTATGTACAACATGCCTACAACAAAGCTATACACTCTTCTACTCAAAAGTCTCCTTTCGAGACATGTTTTGGGTACTTGCCAAAGTCTCCTTTAGACTTCATTTTTGGGAAAGATATAGTGGAATGTGAATAGGTTGATGCAGATAAAGTTCAAAGGTTTATTCAGCAGATTCAGGTAATTCAACAAGCAGTGCAGGAACAGTTGGAATCAAGTCAGGCCAAATACAAAAAAAGGCATGACAAGCATCGCATAGACCATCATTTTCAGATTGGTGATCAACTATGGCTTCATATCCGCAAAGATCAACTTCAAGGTGAAGGTAGAAAGTTGAAACCTATCAGGTATGGACCCTTTACAATTTTGGACAAAGTCGGTAATAATGCTTCCGGTTAGAATTGTCTCCTTGTATGCAAATGTATTCAGTTGTTAATGTGGAAAACTTGAAATTGTATGAGCCGCCTATGATTATAGACCAAGATATATAGTTCAAGTACCTTCTGTGGACGATTTTTCTTCTGAGTATCTTAATGAACTTCAGGAAGATGTAATACTGGACAAGAAGGTCAGATCGTCACGAAGAGGAGACATGGAATTTCTTCATGTGGGATTAAAAGGAATGCATCCAAGAAAAGAAAGGTGGATAGAGACCGAAAGAGTGAGGGAATTATACCCTCACTTATTTTCTGAATGATTTCATACTTTTTGTGGCCAAAAGGCTTTCTTGTGGGAAGGTTTGATCCAAGTGGATCATCTCAAAATTCGATAGAGTTAAAGTATTCAAATTTCAAAGTAAAGCTTACAAAGTGGAAGAGCTCGTTAGCAGCTTCCCGGAGATGTAGCCAGGAAGTCTGGTGAACTCCGTTACCAATTCTTGTACATAGATAGTTTTCTTACATGTTTATGTGATCATGTGCTTGATGAATGTTCTTTAATTTTGCCTTTATAAAGGTGGCTAACAGTTAAAAATTCGCATGCAAGTAATGGTTAAAGATCAAGTTAAATTTTAGATCATATATTAAAGGGGTTGTGTATAAGCAATATCATCAAAAAGATTTACATAGAGGTCATTTAGCCATTTTTTCTCCGAATATAATTTTTACAGTAATTACATTGCTTGACATTCTCATTGAGCTATTTTTGAAAATTCCTAAAATGTTAACATATTTACAAAACTACCTAAGGAACCACCAAAATTTGAAAAAAAATCAACAAATATTAGATGTGGTATACTGATGCAGGAGCATCGCTCCACCTCAGCAAATGCGTCAGCACACAAACACACAATGGAGAAAGGGAGAGGCATTAAACCTCCCATTTTTAAAAAAAATTGAAATAATCCCATACGGATTTTCATGTTGTAAGGATGTAAATGTCGAGCCATGCCTTTGTACAGGTAGTGGTTTGATTTCCTTAAAGGGTTGCTTGTAGCAGGTCTAGATCGTAGTCATGTCTGGGTAAACATTTATGAAACTTCAATGTAATAGATGAGGTTAGGTGAGAGAGGATGATCTCATAAGGCCCCTCTTTTGTAAAGGAGATCTTGTATCAGATTTCAATAGGTAGAGAAAGATAGAGAGGTATGGGTAGAGAGACCTGAGGAGGTAGAATAGTTATGAGAGAGAGAGATTAAGAGAACTGGGTCTTTTTTATAGTCCAATTTTTATCTAATCATTTGTATAGATACACAACGATAATAAAAAAGTCATTTTTCTTGCATATTGATTGTTCATGTGTTTATGTATTTCATAAATGAATGTTGTAGATGTATGATGAGTTTCATTTACAATAGGAAGATAGATTTCTCTATCTTTGTTTGAGTTTGAAATATCATTCTAGGTTCTTTAGGCTGTGCAAGGAGTACACAGCAGAACATTTGAGGTTCTGTAGCCAGCGCAAGGAATGTGCATCTGAACTCTGTGGAGTCAGAAAAGAACACGTCAGGAGGGCACACCAGAGTGATCACAAACTCAAGAGGAACCTCAAGGCTTATAAATACCTTGGAGGAGAAACTGTGCAGAGAAAGCATAGAGATAACCAGAGTCACTAAGAACTCTGTCGAACTCTGTCGAGTGGGCATTAAACCAGTGCAAGTATCCATAGAAGAACTATGTGTTGAGTTCGGGAGAAACAAAGTTATTGAATACTCTATGAGGAAAATATCTGCAAGGAGTGCATCGAGCAGAGGAATGTCAGGAGGGAGAGAATTATTTATTGTTCAAGAAATCCTTCGAATTTTCAGTTTGACAAAATCCTGAGAATGCAAGGTGTGCGTGGGAGGTTGAAATATTTGAGGAGATCAATCTCAAAAGGGATAATGAAAGAAGTGCGTATGAGAAAAACTTATTATAAGTCCATAAGCTCAGAAGAGATAACGCTTTCAGAAGTGTAAGAGAGACCCAAAGGATTTGGGTTCGTGGAAGGAATTTCAAAGACCGAAATCTTTGAACACTTACAAAATATTCCAAGTCAAAAGAAGGTGAAATCTCAGGAGGAGGAGCGACAACAGTCATCAGATCGGATGTGGAAATCAACCTGTACTGTTAGATATACGTCCAACAAACAAAAGGAAGCACAGGGGAGAAAAAAAGATCCCATATGTTGGATCTAGGTGCATAGGATAAAAAATCATTGGATCCAGAGGCAGGTGCATGAGTCTTAACGCTCGCATGCACAGGAGAGAGGATCTCTCAAGATTTGAAACTTAATATTCCCGAAGTGCATAGAGCCGAAGGGCCGGAATGAATTTGAACCAATGGATCCAGAGGGGATACATGTCAACAGGTTGGAAGATCATGTAAATGTGTTCAACCTACACATAATATATCTATCTAAACAATAATGCACACATTTGCAGAGAGAATTGGAGAAAGAAAAAGGAGAGAAAGAATGGAATAATTCTCATTAACCATTGTGAATAATGAATCATTTACACATGATATACTCTATATAACTCAATGAGTTCGAATTGAGGTGAACCAAGTTGCCATAGTGGTGGTGTAAAGTGATCTGGACACACCACAACAGTTACAGGAGTGAACTGCCACCTATTCTAGTCTCTCAGGCAGTTACAGGAGTGAACTGCCACCTATTCTAGTCTCTCAGGTAGTTACGGGAGTGAATTGCCACCTAGTTGAGTTAACTGGTCAACTAGTCTTCAGTTAACTGACTGAACAAAGAGTAGTGAGGAGTTAACTCAGGGAATCAAGGCTAATGCTCCATTCTGGTGAGGATACCAAGGAAATGTCGAATTATCATGGTGATGATCCCAATGCAACATCTAAACTCAACTCAACTAGTCAAACTGAAGTGTCAATTGAAAGAGAATATTCTCCAGGTGGAATATTCTCTCCTAAAATATAGGAGACTAGATAATGACTAATCATGACTAATAAACAAATAAAAACCTTAGGAAAAATAAATCCTAGGTGTGTGTGAAGTAACTCCAACACCCCCCTTGAATATCACTATGGTGAAAATAAAGATTGGGTCCCGATAATAAGGCCATGTTAGATACCCAAGTACAAAAGATACAATGAAAATAAAGTGAGGAAAGAGGGAAAACCTCATGGGAAAACCTCCCCCTCAAGGTACAATGTATGTAAAAAGAAGAACTATAGTTTCTAGGAAACTATTTCCTTCACTCCAAGACGACCTCGCAGAGAATGGAATTTCTACTCAGTGAAGGTCTTGATGAAAATGTCTTCCATTTGTTCTTCTAAAGGATAGAACTATAAGTTGATGATTCCCTCATGTACTAAGTCCCAGATGTAGTTCATGTGGATCTCGATGTGCTTCATCTGTTTCCTCTGAACTGGATCTCCGCAGAACTTCAGAGTGCTCTGGTTGTCACACTAGATGACGATCGGTCGATGAAACTGAATACCCAACTCAGTGAGAAAATGTTGTAGCCACATAGCCTGAATGGTTATGTTAACAACCCCTCTGTACTCTACCTCGGCTGAAGATAGAGCAATGGAAGCTTGCTTCTTTCTCGACCAACAGATAGGCCTGGAATCAAGACTGAGTGAGTAACCATATGTGGACTTGCGATCAATGCTATCATCAACCCAATCAGAATTAGTAAACCCAATGAGATCTAATGTAGAGTATACTGCATAATGAATCCCAAAGGTGATGGTTCCCTATATGTATTGAAGGATATGCTTTGCAGCTTTCCAATGTAGCTCATGTAGCTCCTGCATGAACCTTGAAATTGCGCCAACTTCATATGAGAGGTCTGGTCTGGAGTGTGTGAGATACAATAGGCTTCCCACTAGTTTTCTGTACAATGTGCTATCAACCAGTGGAGTCTCCCCGCCATCCTCAAGTTTGACTCCTGATAGGAAAGGAGTCAGAGCAGACTTGCAGTCTATCATGTGAAATCTCTCAAGGAGATCCCGTGCCTACTTGGCTTGAGATAGTTTGATTCCTCATGCATATTGACTGATCTCAAGTCCAAGGAAGAAGTGTATTGGACCCATGTCCGTCATCAAAAACCTATCATGAAGAATCCTCTTGACTACAACAATTGTTGAATTCGAGCAACCAGTTATCAACAAATCATCGACAAACAGAACTAAAAGTAGAAGTGAATCAGTCGTCTTGAGCATGTATACATTTGGGTTTGATTTACAAAGTACAAAGTTTTGTGTCAACAGGTAGGAGTCCATCTTGGCATATGAAGCCCTCGGATCCTACTTGACGCCATAAAGTGACTTCTTCAGTCGATACAACAAATATGAGTCCTGCATAAATCCCTTGGGCTGCTCCATGTAGATCTCCTTAGAGAGATCACCATGAAGAAATGCATTCTTCATGTCCATCTGATGGACTTCCCATCCCTTGTCTTACGCAATGGCAAGGGCCAATCAAATGGAATCCATCTTCGCTACTGGAGAGAAGGTCTCATCATAGTCAATACCATGAACCTGCTGAAAGCCTTTGGAAACAAGCCTGGATTTGTATCTATTGATCTATCCATCTATTATGCTCTTGGTCATGTAGACCCATCTTCATCTAACAAGTTTTCTCCCAGAAGGAAGGGGAACCATATCCCAAGTCTGGTTCTCGAGGAGGGAGTTGTACTCCTCCTACATGGCGGATTCCCAAAAGGGATTTCCAGTAGCCTCGCCATAAGACTGTGGATCTGAAGAATGAACTAAGAAAATATGCCTAGAAGGTAGTGGTTCAGTGGCAGTGAGTGCAATAGAAGGCTCCTCGAAATCAGATCGAGTCCTCCTAGTATCAACTATATCACCTATGAGATCCCCTGCATCCTAAAGAGTTTTGTGTGCCCACTTGGGCCTCTGCTTTGGCTCTGCAACTGCATTTGGATGCTCTGACTCTGCATCTGACTGTACTAACTCTGAATCTGAATCTGAATCCTCTAATTCCTCTGAATCAGAACTTGCATATGAAGAAGAGTCGACATGTGCATGCTCATCATCTCAGACAGGTGGAAGAGTAAAGGTGTTTGCATGTAGATGATGAGGTACACGCGAGACACTTTCCTCGAACTGGACACTATGCTCAATGATGAGTCGGTCTAAGGAAATATCAATAAGCCGATATACCTTCACACTGTCAAGGTATCCAACAAAAATGCACTCAGTGATCTGTGGATCAAGTGCCTTACTCTTTTCAGAGGGAATCCTGGCCCATGCACGTGAACCAAAAATACGAAAGTGGGTCACTTCCGGTTTGAGGTTGCTCCAAGCCTCATAGGGGATATTATCCTTGACATATCTATGGGGAGATCTATTTTGGATGTATGTTGCACAATTAAGTGCTTCGGCCCATAGTCTTTTTGGTAGTGACTTTGCATGCAACATTCAAGATGCCATCTCCTTTAGAGATCGACTTTTCCACTCAGCAACTTTGTTTTGCTGCGGAGTGTAGGGAACTGTATGTTGCAACTGAATCCCTGCCTCATGGAAAATATTGTGGATCTCATGATTCACATACTCTGCCCCATTATCAATTTGGAGGACTTTGATCTTCTTTCCAGACTGTGTCTCAACCAAAAATTTGAAATCTTTGAGGTGTTGAAAAACCTCGGATTTTTTCCTAAGGAAGTAGATCCAAGTAAAATGTGAGAAATAATCAACAAAAATGAGAACAAACCTTGCTTTGTTGATCGATGGATGCAGAAAAGGACCCATGAGGTCACTATGAATCATATCTAAAGGTGTGGAAGCTCGTTGAGACTTTCCTTTGTCAAATTTCTCTTGAGGGTGTTTCGCGAGAACACATCCCTCGCATACTCCCTTGGAGAATTGGATGTCTGGTAGACCATCAACTAATCTATGCTTGCTAAGTTGTTTCATTTATTTGAAACTCAAATGTCCAAACCTTTCGTTCCATATCCTACTACTTTCATCAACATGAGTAAGCAGTAAAGCAGAATCAGGTTCAATGAATTCAGAAAATGTATACAATCTAGACTGATGATTTACCTCACCGGTAGCAACCCTGGAGTTTGTTTTCATGTCATAGATGTCCACAGAATTTGGTGTGAAGGTGACTCTCTTTCCGGTGCTGGAATTTTTCATCTAATACACAGAGAGAAGGTTGACAGAAATCTTGGGAACATGCAACACATTCTTGAAACTTATGTTGGTGAGTTCAATCCTTCCTTTGCCGGTGACTTCGATAGAAGAGTTGTCCCCCATCAGAATAGGAGGACCTTTGCATGCATCCAATGAATAATAGACTACTTATGAGTTATCCATGTGATGTGATGCTCCTGAATCTATGATCCAAGCATCGAGAGAGGAGTTGATGGCAATCAAGGCATGGCTAGAATTGCCTTTCTTGGAATTTGGATCTTCTCGCTTCTTCTTCTTTGAACCCTTGGGGATGCGATCTCCAAGGTTGTTTTTCTGAATTATCTGAGACATCAGATCTATTTTTTTCTGCATCCATGCAAATTCCAAATGGAATCCTTTGTGACAGTATGTGCATTTCTCTCCTTTTCTTCCCTTTTCTCCTTTCGATCCGAAGGCATTGGTGAAGGGTTTTGTGTACCCTTCCTTCTTCGTATGTGCATGATATTTCCACTTATATTTATCTTTAGATTTCTGATATTTGTGGCTGGCATCATGCATAGTAATGGAATGCACCCTTGGGCCTTTGATTGCGCCCATGTTGATGAGCTTGGTTTTCTCTTGTGTCAAGGATTCGATAGATTTCTCAAGAGAAGGCATCTTCCATGTTGCTCCAAAGGTGAATATGAAAGTATGGAATGTGGATATGAATATAGAGAATTCAGTACCAAGATTGGAGAGAATGGTAAGAACCATTTTTTCTCCTTCGTCGATTTATCAACCCGCAAGCTTTGAGTTGTGACAGTAAATCCTTGAATTTTGTAAATAAATCTTGGATATTCTCGAAGATTTTTGGATCCAATGTGAGAAGCTCCACCTCTAGCATGTTTCCCCTCATCCCATCCTATTTTCCAAATATCCCTTCCAATATTTTCCAGGCTTCATTGGGAGTCTTATAGGAAGATATGTGAAAAAGGAGATCGGGAGAAATAAGACTGCAAATTGTTCTTAGTGTCTCAACCATGCGATTTAAGTACTTCGATTTTTCTATGGCTGATGTTAGTTTTGTATCTATATTCATGGTTAACCTATACAACCCTCTGGATTGGAGATGTATGGCTATTTTTTCCTTCCATGCAAAATAGTTGTAAGGTGTAAGAATTAATTCTTTTTGGAATTCCATCTTTCCGTTGTCTTCAATCTTTTGTACCTGCAAAAACGTTTTGGTGTAGATTTTGCTTAGCAGTCCATCGGATCTGATACCATGTAAATGTGTTGAACCTACACATAACAAATCTATATAAACAATAATACACACATTTGCAAAGAGAATTGGAGAAAGAAGAAGGAGAGAAAGAATGGAAGAATTCTCATTAACCGTTGTGAATAATGAATAATTTACACATAATATACTATGTATAAATCAATGAGTTCGAATTGAGGTGAACAAAGTCACCATAGTGGTGGTCTAGAGTGATCTAGACACACACCAACAGTTACAGGAGTGAATTTCCACCTATTCTAGTCTCTCAGGCAGTTACGGGAGTGAACTGCCACCTAGTTGAGTTAACTAGTCAACTAGTCTTCAGTTAACTGACTAAAAAAAGAGTAGTGAGGAGTTAACTCAGGGAATCAAGGATAATTCACTACTCTAGTGATGATACCAAGGAAAGGTCTAATTAGCATGGTGATGATCCCAATGCAACATCTAAACTCAACTCAACTAGTCAAACTGAAGTGTCAACTAAAAGAGAATATTCTCTCCTAAAATATAGGAGACTCGATAATGACTAATTATGACTAATAAACAAATAAAAACCTTAGGAAAAAGAAATCCTAGGTGTGTGTGAAGTAACTCCAACAGATCCAAGGGAAGGTGGAGGTTGAAGTGTTGAAATAACTGAAGCCCGAAGAGCCGAAGAGCCAAGAGTCATCGATCTGCAAGGGGACACTTGTCACCAGATCGCGAGATCCGGAGAGAGTTACATTGTAGTTTCAGTTTGAGAACTGAAATAGTTGAAATCCGGAGAGCCGAAGTAGCTCTAAGCCATCAGATCACCTATTGGCACAGGGGTAGACCAAGGGTTCAACACTCAAGAGAACACCAACAAATCCCTAACTACTGGCCCTTTCGAAAACACCTGCGAAGTAGATGAAGTATCGCTTACAGAGTACTTATCATAGATCATTTGTCAATATTCAACCCTTATTATAATTCGCAGATAGCACAAAGAATCACAACATCCACTTATATATAAGGTATTTCAGCACTTAGCAACAGTAAAACAGATTAGATCCGGTAGATCATCTCTAAGCATCTTCATACATGTGTATTAGATCTAACATCCTACATATCATTATCACTTTACGCATAAGCAGATCTATTCAGTCATCTCATAGCACTTAGGAAAATGGGAACATAAACACATTGAGACAACCACAAAGAAACACAACACAATATTTATGTGGTTCACCCCCACCCTAGGGCTACATCCACCAATTCTTATTCTTTATTAGTGTCTTCAATCGGTTACAAGCACAGAGCCATCAAAACCCTACTACACATAGGACAGAAGATCTGCGCAACTCGCTAGATCCTTCTTCCTTTCATTACAACACAAAGCCTTTTCCAACTTCCTACAATGACTTGCACTTAGCCCTACAAGTCTCATATAGGAACAAAGAACTTACAGAACTTACTTTCACTTAGCATACATCACATAGATGCCAATCTATCCTCTATCTCACTAGATTACTATTTATACATACAAAATAGGCCTAAGCATGGGTAAAACCCATGGGCCAATATCCCAATCCCGTTACATATTCCCAAAAACCCAAAATGGACCCAAAAGTGGGTCGAGATCCCATGGTATCCTCTCCTCCTTCGATGATTGTTGAAGTCCCAAAATAGGTTAATATGACCAAGAAAATCCCAAAACTTGGTCAAGGGCTTACAAGCCCCCAACACTCACCTGTGACTCATCCCGAGTCACTCTGGGCTGAGAAATTCTGCCTCGAATGCTTCGAGCTTGGCTCAAGATGATTTAACCTGTTGAAGTGATATGACCTCTTGCTCAGTGAACTCCTGGATCACTTCATCATTCACTAGACCTTCTAAGCGTTATTCTATGGTGATGACGATCTGTTCCTGTTTGGCTCCTTAGATTTCAACTTTAGTGAAAAGTTGGCATGCCTTTTCTTGCACTGGTTGAATTCGTTGAGTGACTTCCATTACCTTACTCTGAATCATATGGATCTATTTCTGGGCAGTGTGTTTCTCTTGAGACCACTTCATTGTTTCCACTGGTGACAAGGCCTTGAGCTGCGCCTCTAATGTATCGGCGTGCTGCTTTGCTTCTTGGAGATGGGACTCCAATGCCTGTAACTTTGTATTCTCTGTGAGGTTCTCATAATTCTGGGAACTCTAGTTACTCATCTTCTTGCATGCCAAGGAAAGATCTTTTAATCTACCAACTACACTGCGGGAAGTTGCTTCCCTTAGGTATCTTACCTACTATGGATTTTTGGGTAGAGCACGAAGCTCTAGATCTGCGATGCACTGTTGTAGCTTCTGGATCATGTCTTTGAGTTGTGCCACCTGCTATGGGATTATTTCTTCGGTTTGTACCTCAATGAATATCACAAAGTGAAGTGATCTGTTGACCACTTCCTTTACCTCTAGTTTCTCCGCCAACAACTGTTCCTTTCCTTGTTGTAGTTGTGCTTTATCACCATTCCATTTTTCTTGGAGAAAACTCTTTTCTTGTTCTGTAGCACTGTGTTTTTTTGCAAGTACTCCCTGTACTTGTGTCAAAGCCTGGATGGCTTGCTTTTCTTCATCTTGTGCTTTTTGAAGTCAAGCCTCAACTGAATCTGTGATTCGGTGGAGTTGAGATGGCTCATCTCCTTCTTCTGGTGTTCCGACTGACAGGGGCGCAGTGGATACTACGCACCACGAATGATGTGCCTGCTACACTCCTTGGAGTTCTATCTCGATCCAAATGTACATCACCTCATGCTTAGCCTCTTGCTTCTCTGCAATCTCTATCGAAGAGTCGTTCAATGCAGCGATGATGAAGTTAAAGTCATCTGGGGTGAGGACAGTCTTGAACATTGTCTTGGTTTCTTTCGTTTTCTTTCTGGATGAAGGCTTCTAGGGGACACCTTTCTTTTCTTTGAGGGGTCCTCCTCATCCTTATGCGATGTTTCCTCGTCGATCTCTTCACCAACACCTCCTTGCTCTGGTGACATAGACGCAGTCTTCACAGATGTGCTATCTATATCCTGAACTTCTTCAGGATTCTTTGTTTTACTAGGTCCAGGTGTATCCTGCGCAGCTTCTGGACTGTCTACATCGGACAACTCCGCAAGGTTGGATAGGATATGGAGGTTTTTCGACCATTCCTTGGTGATTTCCTCTAAATATTCCTTCGTAATATTGTAATAGGACTACAATTACTTCTTATGGCCATCTATGCATGCTATTATATAAATGAAGTGGTGGTCTGCGCTGAACTTCATTAGGGGATAAAACCTATGGAGGGTATTCGGGGTCATACGAGGCTCATACTGGATGGCTACTTTCAACTGGTTATAGTAAGTGTCGAAGATGACATTTGACTACCATTGCTTGTTCATATCATTCGAGTACCACAAGGTATTGAACTTCATGACCAATGGTTCAAAGGGATCGATGTCTGAGAAGGTCACACCTTCCAGCATCTCCCATGAAATAAATGCGATCAGTATGAGAAGCTAGCTGAAGTGGAACTCATATCCTTGGTCTTATGCTTCCCTACAGTCCAATTCCAACTGGTTTACCAGGTACTGCACCCAATTCATCTGAAGTCCTTCTACACACTTCCCTGTGAGGTCAACGACGAATCTTGTCACTTGGGTGGGTGGGTTCTTACGAACTAGCTTGACTGCGATCAACTGACATGCAAGGCACACTGCGTTGCTCTGGATAGAGGCTACCTTGTAGCCTCACGTTCCCTTCTCGACATTTCCATAAGTATCTTTGATCCTCTATGCTAATGCTCAGTCTGAGGTCTTTATAGGGTAAAAATCCTATGGGTCAGGGCCTTTCATGCTAAGCCCGATGATATGATTGATCAAGGTTGGATCCACAGTGATGCGGCGGTTCAACCATAATAATCCTCCATGGTAACTTGGCAACAACAATTTGACATAGGCGTTCACTTCATGGTGCCTGTCGAAGTGCGATATCTTCATCACATTGAGCAGGGTGGACTACGCGAGGTTCTAGGTCCATGACTGAAGGATAATCATGGAGTTCTTGCCCTTAGTCTTGGTCAAATACTTATGCAGGCTGAGCATGTTGTAAGCCTTTCTGTTGTTGAGTTTGAAGTCATTAAACGTCAATGTTGTGAGCTTATCTTGGTCGGCACAAACTGCGCGCACCCTTTTCGGGAGGTACGCATTGACCAAAGCATACTCAAAATCCCTAGGCACACTGTCCATGTTCACTACGCTGCTCAGAGGAGGTATATATGTAGGTAACATACTCAGAATCAACTTGGCATTCACGAGATCATCTCTATGCTTCGTTCTCATCTCTGTCACAATTCTAGAAGTTCCTTCTCCATGAGCAGTCGATGGAGAAGCTTGGACTCCTCCTGTTGATGATGCTTGCACACCTACAGACATCCTTCTTTCCGACATGACTTTTTTGGTCCTGAGATCAAAAAGTACTTCCTTTGCAGATTCTTCAAGTGCACTAAGCTCCTCAGACATACATGCTCGGGTTTAATAATATCGGGTTCATGAAGTAATGTAGACATGACAATAAGATGGAAAGCAAGAGCGTAATGACCACTGGACAATCTTAATCAAGGTTGCGAGCTCAAATTATCGATTTGGAAAAAGTGTTCTTCTTACATGGTGTGATGAGCTAAATAGGTGAGTCGATAACGGTTGGCTCACAATGGTCATGACCCTCCATTAACTCTTGTTCGATCCATTATGGCATGGCCCAATGGTCTGATGATGCCTATTTATTTATTTATTTCCTGTTTGGAGCGGAATTCGAATGGATATATCGGTCCAATGACTATATTGCTTCATCATGGCGAAGTACTCTATGTCGTTGTTCTGATATTTCGGCGAAGCTCCAATTCTGCAATTTTTATTTCTGCGAGGTCTCTTCTAGAACCTCCTGTAACCTTTCAGTATTAACCCTTTTCTTTATTAACTTTCTAGCCTTCTTTCCAGTGAGTTTCATCTCGGTAATGCTTTTATCATTCTAAGACTTTTTTTCTTTGGTCTTAGTTACTTCGCACTATTGAAAGTGTTTCCTAGGGTTCCTGTGTAATGCTTCTTCCTTGTCTGGGATACATAATTCAATCTTCTAGGGATCCTCTAGTGTTCTCTTAGCCTCAAAATTCGAGTTGCTAGTATTAAATATCTTTGATTTTCTCTTTTGTTCCTCAATCAAGTGCACAATCCTTTTGGTGATAAAGTATTTTAACTCTTCCTTCTTCTGTTCCAAAACTTCTTCTTCCTCCTTTCGTCTGGCTTGATCTATATCAATCAAGGTTTTCCTATTAGCATGGTAAATGAGGTTCTATCTTCAACAAATTTAATAATCTCAAAGCCCTCTTCTGTCAAAGCTCCATTGACAGTCATAGGTATTCGGGAGAGCCTTCCACGTAGGTTTAGTAGTTTTCCTATGAATAAACTTATTCCTTCTAGGGAAGGGATCATAATAGGTCTTCCTATATCTTACCAGGTTCTTTCTGGCATAATATTCATCTGTGTTTATTCATCCAAGACACAGTCAATGCTGAAGTCCCCTATTCTTGCTTCGATGAATTCCTTCTCTTTGAAGATCTTTGATAAGCTGACATGTCGGTGGTCATTCAGTGTCTCTTTCACTTGTATCAATACCTTCTCTGATTCTTGTTGGGGTTCTGCCTTTTCTGGATCTGCCTTAGGGTTTCCTTGATTCAGATTCATTCCTTCAAGCTTAGAAATAATTCTAGGGCAATCCAACACTTCATGGTCCATGGCTTTGCAACAGAGAAAACTAGGTCTTCTGTCAGGGCATTCCTTAGCAATATGTCTTGGTCTTCTACAACTGTAATAGAGGGTTAATCCTCACTTTTTGTTAAATGATCCCCAACCTTTTCTGTACTGTGCACGAGGATCATGGTAGCGAACCTGCAACAAATTCTTTCTAGGATCCTACATCCATTTATTAGTCCAAACATTCTTTCTATGCATAGGTATAACATATCTTTCATTATTCTTATCAGATCTATTCATATCACATCTTCTTTCGTCTATTAACACCCTATCTTTCAAACTAGGACAAAACCTATCAGATATACCTAGATCCATACTCTAGAGACAAAAAATTCCACCTTTCTTACTTTTACAGAGCACAAATCTTTCATATGTAATAAATTTTAACTATTCTTACCTTTAACATAGCACAAAGCTTACAGATCTTACCTCTTCCAATCAAAACTTCTCACTTTTACCTTTCTTGGAGCACAAAGCTTTCAGATCCTTCTTCTTTTCTACAGATCCGACCTCCTTTCTTTCAGATATGACCTTCTGTTTTCAGATCGGGCTTCTTTCTCTCAGATATAACCTTCTTTATTTATTACAAATATTTACAGATGAAGTAGAATACTATGCACTAGGGCACATATCTACGCACAAAGATTTCACAGTTTCAGGATGAATATTTTCATAGAGCTTCCTCTTTCTCAGTTCCCAGCAATCATAGTTTCATGTCTCGACAACGGAACCATTTGTTGGCACATGGGCAGACCCAAGGTTCAACGCTCGAGAACGCACCAACAAAGCCCTAACTACCGACCCTTTTGGCAACACCTACGAGGTAGATGAAGTCTCACCCGAGGTAGAGGAAAGGGTGGTTGAAAGACTCAGGTGTCTGTAACCATAGCTAGGACACATAAATGTGATTATATCACTTACATAGTACTTAGCATAGATCATTTTTCAATATTCAACCCTTATTATACTTCGCAGATAACACAGAGCATCACAACATCCACTTAGATCTAAGGTATTTCATCACTTAGCAACAATAAAATGGATCAGATTTGGTAGATCAACACTAATCATCTTCATACATGTGTATCAGATCTAACATCCTACATATCATTATCACTTTAAGCATAAGCAGATCTATTCATTCATCTCATAGCACTTAGAAAAATGGAAACATAAACACATTGAGACAAGCACAAAGCAACACAACACAGTATTTATGTGGTTCACCCCCACCCTGGGGCTACATCCACCAATTCTTCTTCTTTATTAGTCTCTTCAATCGGTTACAAGCATAGAGCCATAAAAACCCTACTACACATAGGACAGAAGATCTGCGCAACTCACTAGATCCTTCTTCCTTTCATTACAGCACAAAGCCTTCTCCAACTTCCTACAATGATTTTCATTTAGCCCTGCAAGTTTCATATAGGCACAAAGCACTTACATACCTTACTTTCACTTAGCATACATCACGTAGATGTCGATCTATCCTCTAGATCACTAGCTTACTATTTATACATACAAAATAGGCCTAAGCATGTGTAAAACCCATGGGCCAATATCCCAATCCTGTTACATATTTCCAAAAACCCAAAATGGACCCAAAAGTGGGTCGAGATCCCATGATCTCCACTCTCTCTTGCGCTCCTCCTTCGACGAATGTCGAAGTCCCAAAATAGGTTAATATGACCAAGAAACTCCCAAAACTTTGTCAAGGGCCAACATCACCTGAAGTGAATCTAAGTAGTCGAACCAGGAAGGGAGACATGGTGTGAATCCGTGAACTCCGGGTAAAGTCCCGAAGTTTTCTGTAGCCATCAGATCAAGAGGAGACACATGTTAGTATATTATCAACTCTAGATGAAAGTCACAGGGAGGCAGGAGTTGGACATTTGATATTTTCGAAGCTTGAAAATATGAAGTGACCAGAGTTGTCGATGTGAAGGATGACACGTGACGCTAGATCCAGAACTCCGGAAAAAAATGGAGGAAAGGTCTGAAGACCTGGAGGAAATCTTGGTCATTGATCAAGGAAGGAGTCATAAGACCATTGATGTGGTTGAGGAGGCCAAAGTCCCAAAAAAGGAGCACAGTCATTCATTGGGAAGGAGACGTGTCAACAAATCTTCCACTCCGAAAGATATCTAGTCAGCAGAGGCGAGGATTTGAGACTTGAAAGTCCCGAAGGCCAAATTAGTGGAGAAGATCATGGCCTCACATTTAAAGGGACACGTGTTGTAATATTTTCATTCCAAAAGATTTCCACATAGAGGTAGAAAGGGTTTGAGACTTCAAAATCCTGAAGTCTGAAATCGCGAAGAGATCTGATCCATAGATTTGAGGAGGACAGATCTGAACCATCAATCCAGAATACCGTCGAGATCGAGAGATCGATGGTCCCACAACATCGCAGGGATTGGAGGTGCATGGTGTTATCACTCCAAGAAACTCCTTAGGGTTGTAGGCTAAGGATGCTTGGTAACTTAAGAAAATAATTTGCAGGTATCCTTGGAACAATGGGATCACTTCAATGATTAATGTAATAGACAACTCATCATACATTCAAAATGAAACAGTGCTTTCAGAAAACAATAATCAAATCAAGTATTTTAAAAGGAGAGGATGAAGAACACTAATCTTGATTGCCAAATACAACTAGGTGTAGGGATTAATGCAAGATAGAAATAAATCCTTCACTTCAAGTCTATGAGCTCAATAAAGAGATGACAGTCTTTATAAGCTAAGATAAAATTAAATAAAGTACATAAAAGGAAGCATGAATATTTCTGATATTGAAAGCAAAAGGAGACTGTAATTTTATTATGAAATAAGAGTCTATATAGTAGCACAAAATGTATTCCCAGTTTGAACCCTTGTCTCTTAGAAAAGATAGGCATTTATAGCCTTTTACAATCAGTTTTTAAGATCCTGAAAACTTGGATTTGTATCTAAAAATAGTAAATAAAACTAATTAAGGCAATCGATAACAAAGACTAGTTTCTTGAACTCGAACTGTCTTCTATATCAATATTTGAAATCTGTACTTCATCAGCTTTTGGACTCTATTGTGTTGTGGAAAAGGTAAAGGCACTTGTCTTCTGTAGCTGGATTTCTTCAATTAATTATAGTCGAAACTTTAGGAGACCGATTTAGCATTTGGTTTTCAAATTCTCCACGAATCTCTGATGCTGAGTATTTTCTGACTAAGTAGTTAATCCTTTAATGCTCTGGAACTTCTTTAAATACTTTGAAAATCGCCTTGCTCCATCTTTAGATTTCAAAATTGTTTTTTTTTGCTTTCACTAGCTAACTCGCCTTATGATTCGCTGGTTAGCTGGTGAAAGATCTGCCTTTCACCAGCTAACTGGTTGTAAATTCACCCTTTACGCTGGTGAAAGCTCTGTCTTGGCCAAAAAGAAACTTTCATCTCCAAAAATGTTGTGTTATCAAAAACTTAGTGTGTCTCTGCTTTATCTCCTTGCATATTCATAGCAACCTAGGCTAGCACTTGTAGATCTCGATGTGACTTCTTCTTCTCCTTCAATTTTCTAATCTTCCTCTTAAGGCATTTTGCTAACCACCATAGACTGTTATAATCTTTGGTGATTTTCTTCTTTCTCTTTTTGTCCTTGACACTTTCACGAGCCAACTTCTCAAATGTTTCATTTGTCTCTGCAAAATTATCAGACAAAGTTTTGTATCTCTCCTTAATTACTCTTTCTAAAACCTCATGTTGAGCAATCACTTCTTTAAGTTGCTTATGTTTTTGTGATTTCTTTCACTTTTTTCTCTTTCATGTTTCACCGTCATCAGTGGGAGTAAAAGTCCTACAATCCTGTGCAAATACCATGGAGTGTTCAGGGCTTTTAATGGCTGGACTTTCATCTTCTTGCTCTGGCTCTGTTTCTGAGTTTGTGTATGGTAGATTTAGAATATTTGTCTTCTTTTCTATAGGCTGCTCTGAAGTGGTTTCAAAATTTAACTTTTTCTTTGACCTGTGAGACTTTATGCCAAAAATCCTATCTTTTGGTGGTCCTAAAAGAGTTTTCCTCTTCCTCGAGCTTCTCTAAGGAGTTAATTGCCTTTTTCCAACTCTCTTCTGCTCATTCATGGGTTGAGTTTGGGTTTCAAAGACTTCCCAAAAAAGAAAATGTTGCCAAGTCCTTCCTCTTTGTCTTAGTTCCTCCAGAATTATCAATTTGATTAGGCCGAAATGACAAAGAGTGTTTATCATAATTAGAGGTTCAACCCTAATCTTTTTACAGACTTTAGTTAGGCTTTTGTGCAAGAAGAAAGGTAAATTTAGGAGAGTTTTCACTGTGAAATGATCTAAGAGCTTGAAATGGTATAGCATCAGCTTGTCATAACTTCCTTCTGAGGTTATATAGAGTTGAATGCCTTTCAACAGGTCTTTCCATTCATCCTCCAAATGAGAAACTGGCATGCTTTTCTTCCATGCAACATTTCTGAATTCTACCTTAAGATATGCTCTGAAATTGAGATTCTTGGTTGCTGTCATTTTGAACCAGCTCTGGCCTGATCTAGGTAAGCTGGTTGTTGTAGCAATGGCAGCTTCATCAACTATGATTTCTAAAGAACCAACACAAGATTTATTTCCATCATACTATTTAGCAAACACTTCAGCTGTTGTTTGGTGGCAGCCATTCTGTAACTTTTCAACATATCCCATGCAGCCTGCGTCTGAGAATCATTTTTGCACCTCTGGATGTGCTTGTAAAAAGGAAAGACTGTCTAATTATTTCCTTAACAATGAACCACTTCGTTTCCTTTCCATCTGTAACTCAAACCCCAGACAATTTTGCAAACAAAATCACTGTAATTTGTTGTTTGAGCCAAGGTTTGGCGCTGGTGAAAACTCTCGGCGTTGTCTTTCAAAAATGAAACCATAACATATGCCTATGGATGATGCGTGTTGGGGATATGAAGTATCAATTTGATGTCACCAACTGAGTAGTACCGCTCCTTTACCTATGATGATGAATTTGAATTTGTCATCTCCAGCGCCATTATCTCGTGAAGCATGCATTCACGAACACGATCCACTTTGATATCTAATTTAGACGTGAAAAACATAATCCTCATCATTATTCGCTTTCACCGACGCCTTATAATGATTACGTGACGTGTTTTGAGCATGTCATCTTTTGATTTCTGAAAACGTGGAGGAAACACACGTGTTCCGCGCTTTCACCAGCTAACGGTCTGCGGGAAAGTACTCCTTAACTGTTGAAAATCGTCGCTTTCACCAGCTAATCATCAACCTTGAAACACGCATTATCTGTTCAAAGTCTTTTCATGAAATTTTAAAGAAAAGACCTTTATGGATCGACTTATTTCTAAGATATGAATTAAAAACCTAAGTTTTGCCACTAGAAGAAATTAAAACAAAATGGAGAAAACTACCAATAACCATGCTATCAACCATAAAATGAAACCATAGTGACTGATTCATTTTGGGAGCTAACATTTCTCTCCAACTGGGATGGACACCTCCCTGTGAGGTCACCAAGAACCTTTCTAGACTCAGTAGCCTTTATTACAATTTGAAAAATTGAAAAATAGTTTTGCTTAGTACCATTGGGCAAGGAGTTATTCAAGTGATAAAAACAAAGAAAATAGGACTGAAAAGAATATGTACAAGTAAAACAGGGCTTTAAGAAAAAGCCTTATGAAAAATAGGTCTTTAGAAAGCTCTCGTTGAAAGGGCCACCTGCTACTTCCTCGCCTGCAAGATTTTGGAGAACAAAGGTATTGTTCTGCTGAATTGTTGTTATGACGAAAGGACATGTCCAAAGAGCATCAAATTTTCCATGTTTCCCCTTCTCTTGCCTTGTTGCATCCCATTTTAAGACTAGTTCCCCTGTTTTGAAGATATTTGGTTTGACTTTCTTGTCGAAGATCTCCTTCATTTTTCCTTGGTGTAATTCTGTCTTTTCCAAAAGTTGCTCTCTATC
>ML786046.1:293126-308816 GCA_009831015.1 Picea engelmannii | reverse complement strand
TAGGATCCATTGTATGGTGTTGCCCTACCTCAAGGGTTTGATAATAATATTGTGTGGTTTCTTCTATATTGCTTTGTGGATCTATTGTGTATTCAGTAATTGTGTTTATTATATCTTTAGATCTGGTGTTGGTTCTTAACAAGCTGTTGTTTGGTGGTAGCCATTCTGTAAATTTTCAACATATCCCATGCAGCCTGTGTCTGAGAAGCGTTTTTGCACCTATGGATGTGCTTGTAAAAAGGACAAATTGTCTAATTATTTCCTTCACAATGAACCACTTCATTTCCTTTCCATCTGCAACTCGAACCCCAGATAATTTTGCAAACAAAATCACTGTAATTTGTTGTTTGAGCCAAGGTTTGGCGCTAGTGAAAAATCTTGGCATTGTCTTTCAAAAATGAAACCATAACATATGCCTGTGGATGATGTGTGTTGGGGATATGAAGAGTCGATTTGATTTCACTAGCTGAGTAGTACCGCTCCTTTACCTGTGATGATGAATTTGAATCCATCATCTCCAACGCCATTATCTCGTGAAGCATGCATTCACGAACACAATCCGCTTTGATATCTGATTTAGACGTGCAAAACAGAATCCTCATAATTATTCGCTTTCACCAACACCTTATAATGATTACGTGACGTGTTTTGAGCATGTCATCTTTTGATTTCTGAAAACGTGGAGGAAACACACATGTTCCATGCTTTCACCAGCTAACAGTCTGTGAGAAAGTACTCCTTAACTGTTGAAAATCGTTGCTTTCACCAGCTAATCATCAACCTTGAAACACGTGCTAGCTGTTGAAAGTCTTTTCATGAAATTTTAAAGAAAAGACCTTTATGGATTGACTTATTTCTAAGATATGAATTAAAAACCTAAGTTTTTCCACTAGAAGAAATTAAAACAAAATGGAGAAAACTACCAATAACCATGCTATCAACCACAAAATGAAACCATAGCGACTGATTCATTTTGGGAGCTAACACATGGGATTTAGCAGAAAGCCACATGGTCATGTGAGGACATTGTCCAAGGTCACATGCGAAGAGGGATCTTAGCAAAAGGAGCTTGTCGTGTTGAGAATCGAGATTCCCGAAGGCCAGACTCATGGAGGAGATCCTGGTCGTAAATTCAAGGGGACGGGTGGCAACAAATCTTCCACTCCAGGAGATTTTCATATAGAGGAGAGTGGAATTTGAGAGTTGAAACTCCCGAAGGCTGGAAAGGCAGAGTCAACAACAACTGTTGATTCGAGCAGAATATGTGTCGACAGATCATAAAAGCCTGTGGAGACATGTGGATTGAGGAAAGAAGAGAGGAATGGAAATTGATAGTAGTCGTTGATTGCAGGCAGCACCAAAGGAGAAGATATCGACAGAAATAAGGGATTGTGTGGCCAGTACATGATCATATGATAATATTCCTTGAGCATGCCACAATTTCAACCATTGTTTTAGTGACAAGGTACGTGTCATCACTTGACATGATAAATATCGTAGAGGTCTATGAAGAATGATAAATATGAGGAAGAAGAAATCGAAAGAAACCCAAACTTGACATTTGTCTTTGACACAACATTCTAGGCGAAAGCAATAGTCTGAAATGGAGAAAATTATACATATTCATGGAGGAAGTTATTTCACATATGAGTATGATTCATATGCAAACGATTTGGTGGACATCAATAGGTTTGACCTTCATAATATTTCCACCAGACCATCCATACTTCCCTACTATGTGACACAGAACCCCTGCCCTTGGACCAAGATCCGCTCAATATCTTCACTACAACCACACCGAGGGTTAACCAACCACTTCATTCAAGCCACAAAGGACTTCAAGTTTTAGGGTTTTGTGATCCCTGATGTCAAGATCCTCAACTCTTCCACTTGTCGAAACCCAAAATGTCGGAACGCCAAAATCTCTGACCACGTCCTCCTTTGCTCCCGTATCGGGTTTCATGACTTCAGAAATTCCAGAGCAAGGAACCCCGAACTCTTGCCTCCTAAAGTCCCAAATTTTCGAATGCCGACACGTTCATCAATCTTTGGCTCCTCGCCGGGTTTTTCACCTTTTCGGGGTTTTGGACTTTGCAATTTCGTGAATCCTGTCGTGAGGTTTCCCGACTCTCCAATCCACGAATCCTGAAAAAGTCAACGGAGTCTGACTCCGACTGTTGATGAAACCTCACCACTTGTACTCTCAACTGTCCTTGGTCTCTGACGTGGATTCCTGCCACCTATCACCTTTCCTGGCTTTCGAAACTTGAGCTAGCCTCCTGTTGTTATTTCCTCTGTCCTTTTGAAGTTCCGAACTCCAAAATGGCGGCTATACAGAATCAACGGGTGACCGTCACCCTCTTGATCCGACAGCCCACGTGATTTCAGGTTTTCGAGTACCGGGAGTTCGAAACTCTCAATCCCAAAACACTTGTCACCACAAATCCTGAATTCCTGAATTTCGAAACACCGAAATGCCGAAACGCCCTCACAAATACTTCGCGTTTTGCAACTTTGGGATTCCTGATGTGAAGAGTCCTGAATCCTTGTCAACGTGAAAGTCGAAAATCCAATCCCCGAAGTGCTGAAATGCCACTTAAAGAATTTTTTGGGTTTCGCAACTCTAGGTTTTTCAATACAAAGGCCCTTGGCTCCTTGTCATCAAGACTTCTGGTATTCAGAATACCGATTTTCCAAAATCCCAAAATTCACATCAAGTTTTGTCACGACTTGCGACTTCAAGTCTTTCACTCCACTGTGTCCTGATCGCTTTTCCTCAGGACCCCCCCAAAATGCTGAACTCTGAAATTTTGAAACGCCAAAATTTCTACTCTTCGCCTTCACACATGATAATCCACTTCACGCTTCGGGAGTTCGAGCGACCAAGGGTTTCGTCCACACTTCGGACTTAAAACTCCCAAAATGTCGAAATGATCTTGATGGTCTAACAGTCAATATTAACGGTCCATATTGGATCCTACCTCTCGAAGGATGAATTCCTCAAATCGCTTAACCTCCCCGCAACTCTCCTGGATCCTACTACCCTCGCTATTTCGAGGATTCTCCACAGAGAATCTCAACCATCCGATTCTTCCCTCAAGAACCTCTATGAAATGGACTAATGTCCCCTCGCCATGACCTTGCTTCTGCACAACAACTTCACTTCGCCTCCCTTTGAATACTTCAAAGGAACTACCCCTTCTGAGCTTCTCTGATAAATTCAACTCTCAAAAAATTGCCTCTGCCCGCACTCCTTGCGGCAGATATTCAAATACTTCTACGTATTTGAGCTCTCGACTCTGTGCACCTTCTTCAACAACAGTCTCTCTCTCTCTTTTCCACCTTAGTTAACAATCTTCTAAGGACTCATCTAGCCTACACATGCCTTGCACAGCTCCTGTGCTTCACTTGCACTTTTGTTGGAATGAGAACAATGGTATCCTTCCTGAGCTTTCAGAGATGAACTCTGAAACTTTGTCAATGCACACCTTCTAGACATTTCACTGCACTCCTTGCAGGAAATTATCTCACTCGGGAAGAGAAACAATTGAAACTCATTCTCCTTCTCTCAGATTTCAAACATTCAACATGAAATCATACATTCACAGTACTAAAGAAAATGCATAACAGATAACATAAAACAACTGTAAGTAGACCATTCAACATGTACAAACAGAAGTCATCATAACACCATGAATCTGAATTAAAGCTTCATATATTAATTCAAAACTCTTGTACATGAGTTCTTCTTCTCAATTCTCTGCTACAACTCTCTCTTCTCTTGTTCTATGCTAATGATACAATGATACAAAGATGAGGGTGTCTATAGTCATTTTCCCTCCTGTTCCTAAAACTGTCAAATATGGAATTTAAATCTACCTACTTTCATTAACTGGGCATAAATGCCTCTACATTCTATATATGAGAGAGAATTGCTCATGATATGTTTACAATACACAAGTACACTTTCTTTTAACCATTACATTAATGCTTCAAAAACATTTCCAAAACGTGTAAAATGTATGTTGCACTTTCCAATTGTCTTCTTCCTTCATGCTCACTTGGTTGGCTACTTGCGATGCTTCTGCATCATACTCCCTTTCTTGAAAATTTTCATGAACTCCTATTCATGAGCACTTGTACGATATTTCCATGCTTCTGAATTTCTACTTCATCCTCCTAACTGACATCTTCAACTGGGTGTCCCTTCCATTTGACCAAGTATTCAAAATACTCTTTCCTCTTGGTCTTCCTGCTGACCCTCTTATCAATTATACTTTCCATATGTGGCTTTGCAGCTATAGGCATTTGTTTGGTCCATTGAACTTCTGTCTTTTCATTATCTATCCCTACTTCTTTATCTTTGTAAGGGTAAAAATCTGAGATGTTGAATATTGGTGAAATTCCGATCCCATCGGGTAATTCAATCTCATATGCAATTTTCTCCAAATTTCTTCAAGACCCAGCATGGTCCAATCCTTTTCATTTTCAGTTTGTTATATGTTCCCCTTGGGAACCTCTCCTTCCTCAGATGTGCAAGAATTAGATCACCAACTTCAAATTGAAGTTCTCGCCTGTGTTGATCTTCTCTGCGTTTATACTCTTGACTCGAATTTTGCAAGCGTTCCCTCACTTGGATGTGAAGTTCCTTCATTGCTTCTGCAAAATCCTCTGCACTAGCACTTCTAGTTTCATTCTATTCTAAATCCTGCAACTAAGAAACTCCCCTTGGTTGCATTCCATACACAATTTGGAATGGACTCTGCCCTGTGCTTCTATTGATCGAATCATTATAAGAAAATTCCGCCTGTGGTAGAATGTGATCCCACTGACTGTGGTGTTCAGTCACTAAGCTCCTCAGTAAATATCTCAAGCTCTTGTTCACAACTTCTATTTTCCCATCCATCTGAGGATGATAAGATGAGCTAAATGAAAAACTTGTCCCTAGCTTCTTCCATAAAGTCCTCCAGAAATGTCCCATGAACTTGGTGTCTCGATCAGAAAAATACTCCTTGGCAAGCCATGAAGTTTGACGACTTCTTTGAAAAACAGGTTCGTAATATGAGTTGTGTCGCTGGTTTTCTGGCATGGTATAAAGTGTGCCATCTTTGAAAATCTTTCTACCACCACAAATATTGAATCAAATCCTCTTTGCATTCTTGGCAACCCCAATATAAAATCCAGGCTTACTACATCCCATGGCTTCTCTGGTATGGGTAATGGCTGGTATAACCCTATGTTTTTCCTTTTTCCCTTTGTGTGCTGACAAATTCTACATATGTCCACAAATATTTTGACATCTTTCCTCATCCCTGGCCAAAAATATGAGCCATTTAATTTTGAGAACGTTTTTTCATGACCGAAATGTCCAACCAATCCTCTACTATGTTTTTCTTTCAGTAGATTCTCCCTCATGGAGAATTTTGGAATACATAATTGATTGCCTCTGAATAATAATCCATCATGGATCATATATTCATTCCATTGACTTCTTTCCATGAGAATTGGATTCTAAGATGCCTCATATGCCTCTTTGAAATCTGGGTCATCTCTGTACATGTCCTTGAGGTTATCAAAACCCAATGTTTTGACTCTGAACTCCTGCATAAGCAAACATTTCCTGCTCAAAGCATCAACAACGTTGTTAGCAGTTCCAGAAATATGTTTAATTACAAAAGTAAAACTCTGCATATATTCAACCCATTTTGCATGCTTTTGGTTCAACTTTTCCTATTGAGTCAAGAATTGCAAAGCATGATTATCGTTGTACAAAAAAAACTCTTTAGGAACCAAATAATGTCTCCATTTCTTCAACGCTTGTATGACTGCATAGAATTCCTTGTCATATGTTGAATATTTAATCTTTGTTTCATTCAGTTTTTCACTGAAGTATGCGACCGGCCTGTCATCCTAGCTCAAGACCACTCCAATTGCAAACCCACTTGCATCAAATTTGACCTGAAATGTCTTACTGAAATCTTGCAACACCAAAATTGGCTATTCAATAATCTTTTTCTTTAGCAAGTTGAAAAAAAATTCTGCTTCCTTTGTCCAATGAAAAGATTTGTGTCTTTTCTTCACTGTGTCCATCATTGGTGCGCTAATCCCACTAAAATTTCGGATGAATTTCCTGTAGAAACTAGCTAATCCATGGAAGCTTCGAACCTCAAATACACTTTTCGGCGATGGCCAATTTTTAATCGCCTCTACCTTATCCGGATCCATTTCCAGCTCATCTGCAGAGATAACAAAACCCAAATAAATGAGTTATGTCCTCATAAATGTTGATTTCTTCATATTTATCAGCAACTTCTCTTGCTATAATCTCCTTATCACTGTGGCTAAATGATTCAAGTGTTTTGCTTTTGTTTTGCTGAAAATTAATATATCGTCATCCGATGAACTCCTTCAAGACTTCGTTCATCAACCTCATGAAAGTACTAGGCACATTTTTTAATCCAAATAGCATAACAAGCCATTCATACAACCCTTCATTTGTCTTGAAGGTTGTCTTCCATTCATCACCTTCTCTCATACTAATTTGATGATATCCTCTTTTCAAATCAATCTTTGAAAAAAACTTTGCTCCACTCAAGAAATCCATCAAATCATCCATCCTTGGCAAGGGAAATCTGTATCTAATGGTAATCTTATTGATTTCCCTCAAGTCTGTACACATTCTCCAACCTCCATGTTTCTTTGGGCTGAGCACTGTTGGAATAGCACATGGACTCAAGCTCTCTATAACCAATCCTTTATCCATTAAATATTGGACCTGTCCGTTGACTTCTTCATTCTCCTACGACGTCAATCTGTACGCTGATTTGTTTAGTAAACTGGCTCTAGGTATAAGATCGATGTGATGACTTATACTTCTGATCGGTGGAAATGAACAAGGTAGTTCGTCCACTACTATATCAGCAAACTCTTCCAACAACTTCTGAATTTCCTCTAGTAAATCATCCACTCTTGTACTGGTTAAAAAAATTCTAGGCTTCCTGACCACGATGAATTGCGCATCTTCCTTTTTCTTAACCTCCTTAAGAAGTTCCTTCCCACTCATGAAAAGTACAGTGTTGTTCACTTCTGGTTTCGTTTCATTATCCTTAATCGGCAGCAACATGTGAGTTCTTCCATTCTTCTCCAAGGTGTATGTGTTCTTTCTCCCATCATGAATCACATTTCTGTCATATTTCCACAGTCTACCCAGCCATAGATGACAAACATCCATGGGAATGAAATCACATAATATTTTATCCTTATATCCTCCTATTTTAAATTCAACTAAACATTGTTTAGTGACATTTACCTGATGTCCTTTTTGTAGCCACGAAAATTTGTATGGGCTTGGATGTTCAATAGTCTCCAGCTCCATCTTTTCTACCATCTCTGTAGAAACGAGATTGTCTGTGCTACCACTGTCCACGATGACTTTTCATACCCTGTCTTTGGTCTTGCAAGTAGTCCGAAAAACTCTGTTCCTTTGGGATGGGTTCTCTGCCTCCTTCTATGGCGTTAAGAGAACTTTTCTCATCATCAGTGATCTTCCGCCCTCGGCATCTTCTGCCTCAACATTCCATCCTTGTGCTTCGACAATGTGAGTTTCACCTCCTTCTTTCTTTCTATCTAGACATTCATAGGATTTGTGTCCATTTTTTCCATAGGTAAAACATTTTATTTCTCCACCTCTGCCTCTTCCTCTTCCTCTGGTTCGAGGAAAAGTATTTCTATCAGCATATTGTCCTCTCTGTGAGCTTCCACCTCTCTCAGTTTGAGTTTGAGGTTTCTTCCACTCTTCTTTAGATTTATGAGTTCTGTCTTGGGCAATTTTTTTGCCTCTAGCTTGACTTCTACCTCGACCTCTCCGACCTTGCTTCTGTCTCAACTTCTCTTCAGCTTTCAGAGCCATATGATAAGAATATTCTACATTTTGAAGGCTCATCATGCTCATCTCATCTTGAATGTCATATCGCAGACCATTCATGTACCTGGCAACCTTTTCATCATCACTTTCCCAATGACCTGCTCTAATGTTTATCTTGTAGAATTCCTCAGTGTATTCTTTTACTGAACTCAACTTCTGTCTCAAATTCTACATTCTCCGAAATAGAGTAATTTGATAATCCTTGGGTATGAATTGTTCCTTCATCTTTGCAACCATTCTATACCAACTCTTGATTTTCTACTTTCCTTTACAGTGTCTGTCAGCCTGCAGTTCATCCCACCATAATGTTGCATGCCCTTTAAGTCTTGTGACAGCATGTTTGACCTTCTTATCTTCCTCGACATCCTCATAGTCAAAATATTTATCCAGAGCTCTAATTCAGTCTAGAAGCTCTTCAACATCCAAGTATACCTCATACATGGGAATCTCCATTTTTGCCTTGGCACCTATCCTTGCAACAGCTCTGAACAGGCGTTCATCTGTAGCATCTTAGACTACTACTTCTTCTCCTTCATGTCCAACTTCATTTTCACTTTCATCCTCACTGATATCTCCAGCGTCGACTGTGCACCTCTGTGTTGTCTCCATGGAATCAAGCCTGGAACGTAGTTCACGCATTTCTCTTTCCACTGTTGGATCAGGCATTGGTCTATCTCTTCTTCTCGACGGCATGGATGTAAAATTTCTCCTTTCCCCTACAATAGAAAGCAAAGAAATTGTTATTTTCTCTGATACCACAAATGATGCAGAACCCCTGCCCTTGGGCCGAGATCCGCTCAGGATATTCACTACAACCACACCGAGGGTTAACCAACCCCTTCATTCAAGCCACAAAGGACTTCAGGTTTCTGGGTTTTGCGATCCCTAATGTCGAGATCCTCGAATCTTCCACTTGCCGAAACTTGAAATGCCAGAACGCCAAAATCTCCGACCACGTCCTCCTCTGCTCCCGTATCGGGTTTCGCGACTTCGGGAATTCCAGAACAAGGAACCCTAACCTCTTGTCTCCTAAAGTGATGAATTTCTGAATCCTGACACGTTCATCAATCTTTGGCTCCTCAACAGGTTTTTCGCCTTTTCGGGGTTTCGAACTTCATGATTTTGTGAATCCTGTCATGAGGTTTCCTAACTCTACAATCCCCAAATCCTGAAAAATTCAACGGAGTATGACTCCAACTATTGATGAAACCTCACCACATGTCGTCTCAACTGTCCTCAGTCTCTGACGTGTATTCCTGCCACCTATCACATTTCTCGGCTTTCGGAACTTGAGCTATCCTCCTGTCGCTATTTCCTCTGTCCTTTCGAATTTTTGAACTCCAAAATGGCGGCTATACAGAATCAACAGGTGACCGTCACCCTCTTGATCCGACAACCCACGTGATTTCAGGTTTTCAGCTACCGGGAGTTTGAAACTCTCGATCCCAAAACACTTGTCACCACAAATCCCAAATTCCTGAATTTCGAAACACTGAAATGCCGAAACGCCCTCACAAATAGTTCACATTTCACAACTTCAGGATTCCTGATGTGAAGTGTCCCGAATCCTTGTCAACATGAAATATGAAACTCCGATCCCTAAAGTGCCGAAATTCCACTTCAGGGATTTTCCAGGTTTCGCAACTCCGGGTTTTTCAATTCAAAGCCCCTTGGCTCCTTGTCGTCAAGACTTCCGATATTTTGAATCTCGATTTTTTGAAATCCTAAAATTCACATCAAGTTTTATCGTGACTTGCAGCTTCGAGTCCTTCACTCTGTTGTGTCCTGATATCTTATCCTTAGGACCCCCCTGAAATGTCGAACTCCGAAATTCTAAAACGCTGAAATTTCTACTCTTCGCCTTCACATGTGATAATCCACTTCACGCTTCGGGAGTTTGAGCGACCAAGGGTTTTGTCCACACTTCAGACTTACAACTCCAAAAATGCCAAAATGATCTTGACATTCTAACAGTCATGATCAACGGTCCATATTGGATCCTGCCTCTCAAAGGATGAATTCCTCAAATCTCTTAACTTCCCTATAGCTCTCCTGGATCCTACGGTCCTCGCTATTTCGGGGATTCTCCATAGAGAATCTCGACCATCCGATTCTTCCCTCAAGAACCTCTGCAAAATGGACTAATGTCCCCTCACCGTGACCTTCCTTATGCACGGCAACTTCACTTTTCTTCCCATTGAATACTTCAAAGACACTACCCCTTCTGAGCTTCTCTGATAAATTCAAGTCTCGAAAAAGGGCCTCTTCTCACACTCCTTGTAGTAGATCTTCAAATACTTCTACGTACTTGAACCCTTGACTCTGTGCACCTTCTGTAATAACAGTCTCTCTCTCTCTTTTCCACCTTAGTTAACAATATTCTAAGGACTCAGCTAGCTTGCACACACCTTGCACAACTCATGTGCTTCACTTGCACTTCTGCTGGAATGAGAACAATGGTATCCCTCTTGAGCTTTCAGAGATGAACTCTGAAACTTTGTCAACGCACACCTTGCGGGCGTTTCACTGCACTCCTTGTAGGAAATTCTCTCACTCAGGAAGAGAAACAATTGAAACTCAGTCTCCTTCTCTCAGATTTCAAACATTCAACACGAAATCATACATTCACAGTACTAAAGAAAATTCATAACATATAGCATAAAACAACTGTAAGCAGACCATTCAGCATGTACAAACAGAAGTCATCATAACACCATGAATCTGAATTAAAGCTTCATATATTAGTTCAAAACTCTTGTACATGAGTTCTTCTTCTCAATTCTCTTCTACAACTGTCTCTTCTCTTGCTCTATGCTAATGATACAATGATACAAAGATGAGGGTGTCTATAGTCATTTTCCCTCTTGTTCCTAAAACTGTCAAATCTGGAATTTAAATCTACCTACTTTCATTAATTGGGCATAAATGCCTCTACATTCTACATATGAGAGCGAATCGCTCATGATATGTTTACAATACGCAAGTACACTTTCTTTTAACCATTACATTAATGCTTCAAAAACATTTCCAAAACGTGTAAAATGTATGTTGCAGTTTCCAATTGTCTTCTTCCTTCATGCTCACTTGGTTGGTTGCTTGCAATGCTCCTACATCATAATGACATGGTATGGTGGATAATATCCCATACCGATATTTCTACATGAATAGTTTTCAATTCCTCTCAATTTATAAATGGTTCTTTTAGACATGATGATGTAATTTCCAATATGTATAAGCTAAGTCCACCCATAGTCAGGATATATGATAATTTTATTAAATAATTTATTCAGAAAGAAGTTGAAAAGGATGAATTATAGATGATTGAATTAAATAGAGAATGGTGGAGTGATCCTAATTCTTTCAAAATCATAGGAGACAATATTTACCCTATCTTGAGATTAAATAAATCCCCCATGTTGGTTGTTGTCTTTCTTTTTCACCTATATGGTAAAACATATTCTTTTAAATTTATGTTGGGTTGGGTTCCTCTCATTCATAAAGTTCTCATAGGGAAGGTTTCTAGTTCGGCACATATCCTTTCTACAAACATCAAACAATAGGTTCAAAATTCCCAAGAGGAACCCCCAAGATACTATCCAGGATTTTTCATGTCTAGTTATCAGATTGATGTTGTTTGTGTAGTTACCCCTTTCCCCTTTTATCTTGGAACTGGTCTCCCTCTAAAGAAGAAGTTCACTTGTACTGCTCTAATATGTGGGCAATTAACTACAATTTGTTTTTATTATATCTCTAATTTCTTTATGGTTCCTCTACATTTTCTTTTAGAAAATCATCTAACCCATAGATTCACCCAGGAGACCATGAATACTATTAAAGAGATTGGTGATTGGTTTATGGATGAGGAATTATCATACATCAGAATTTATGGTTGTGAAGGGGCTCCTCATCTCTGTCCTAGATATGTCCCAAACATACTAGCTTAGAGAAATTGCATATCAAATTGTCAATGTCAACATTGCAACATCTCTGTCAAGAAACCAGAAAAATAAATGGCCTACATTATTAATTTCACTAGTAATTTTTAATTTATTAAATGAAAAACATGCTTAGAAGGAAGTGGCTCAATTGGATGAAATGTGGATAGTTCAAGGAAATTTCAAAAAACATGATCCAACAGAGATTGTTAAAAATCATTATGCTATGGTCAAAACTAAAGTGTACATCCATGAGGATGATGCATATGATTTTATTTTTCATAAATACACAAGTTATCATGAAGTTTCTTAGAGAATTGGTGCTATAAGAAACAATGTTTATTTATCATACTTCATCGATTGGCAATTTAAAAGAACAAAGTATTTTCTTAAAGAAAAGAATGAAAACCGGGGGATTGAATAAATTGAAGTTGATGAGGACAAGAATGAATCATACAAGTATGAAATTGAGCATGATCACAATGCTTCCACAATAGATACACAAACATGAATACAATATCAATAGAGGACTGCAACAGGATAACAAGACTTAAGCAAAACAACAATCCAGGCCCCTATCAAAACCCCTAAAGTCGGTGAAGGGTTTAACACCAACATAGATATTGATCACTCCAAAACAACAATTATTCTAATTACTTCTCCTATTGATATTACCCCCATAACTACATTTGAAGGAAAATTGGTTGCAACCTCTCGATATTTTGATAACATCTAGCCTATACAAGATATTGTTTTGTCCTTGGAAAACTATTTTTTTTATGATAAAACAAAAACTATAGGAAGGAGAAAGAGAAAGAAGAGAAAATGGAAAACCATGAATACATAACACAAGAATTAGCTGAGTTGTGGAATGATACACACTTGAATGATGAAGAATTTGCAGAAGAAGTTATTGATGCTCTGGGAGCATTTGCCAATGCAAACACATGGTCTATAAGTAAATTGTCTACTCAACTAAAGAAATAAAGAAAAAAAGTGGAAGAGTTGCAGGAAAAATTGAATTCATAAGAAAACATTTGGACATGGGAACATGAGGCCTAGCTGAAGGATCTTTCAGAAGTGAACAATCTCTCCTTAAATACCATTTTACAATTAACAACTAAAATGGATGAGATCAAAGTTGAACACAACAAGAAGGTGGATATGTTTCTTTACGAGAAAGAAAAATTGTGAAAAAATTATGAGAAACAATTGGGTACTTTAACTTCTCAATTAGAAGAAATGAAAATGAAAGTTGAGAAATCTGAAATTTTAAACAAAGAAGTAGAAGAGTTGAGAAAAAAACTAGCTTCTTTACAAGAGTTACTTTATACTAAACAATATGTTATTAAAGAGCATCGTGAATAGGTACTTCAATTCTCTACAAGGTCTCAAGCACAATTTGAAAAACAAAAGGAGACACAAGTTTTATTGGAAAAGATGAAAACTTGGGAAGCACAGGGAGCTAATCTTCCTCAAGTTTACTCTATTTTCTCTAAGAGGAAAATATATGAATTCAAGCATCACTTGACTCGTGGAATATCAATTGTTTATTCTCACATGATCTAATCAAGGAAACAATCAACAGATACTCAAACTTATGGGATATATCTCTATATATAATCGATGGTTATAATATGCTTCAAGTGCAATTTCTGGGACAATTTGTACCTTTGTCATATTTTCTTAACAATGTACATCAACATATTTTCTCAAGGAAAAATTGAATTACTCAACTAAGTTTCTGGAATATTGACAATGTTAGACAGTTCATCACTCGACCTCAAAATGTTACAAATCCATCAATGATTTTTTGTTGAAATTCAAATCGAGACATGAAGAAATAGTTAGTAAGATTTATTGATGCAAGTTAAACGAGGAGATTCCCCAACAACCATTAATTGCACTATTATCAAATAAAGTCTCCATATGGAAAATTCACATGCATATGAAAGAGGGTAAGGTTAACAAAGGAGTTGTTGGTACTGAGGAGAATATCTCTCCTTAATATAAGCTAACAAATCAAATCAATATCTAAACCAATCAACTTGATCAAATTGTGGAAACTATTCTATAATTTGGAATATTTTTCTTCTATTTATTGTCATGATGTAGTGAGAACAAGGGGTTGGAAACTTTGGGGAAAGTGGCTATGTACACTATTGTAAAAGCCAAAATTTTGATATTTGAAGAATTGGAAGTGGTGATTCCTTCATTGTGTTTCAGTGATTTTGGTACTATTATTTAGAGTTAATGGAATACATATTTGGCATGCCATTTCTTCTCGCAGATTTATTAATGAATGAATGTTTATATTCTTTATTGTTGCACTATTGTTAGAAACTTTGGGAAATTAGTATCTCATTCTTGATTGAATCTGGTAAAAAGGTGACAATTTAAATATGAGTATGCATGTTGACAATCTTTTGGTAACTATTTACTGAATAAATTATTAGTATGTATTTATTTTAATTGTTGTTAAATTGTGTGAACTATTTCCATAGTTAGGCATCATACCTTTATCTCATATTTAAGTTCATGTTATTTTTCTATATTGAGTGTGAGTATACACATTTGTCCTTTTCTTAGTAACTATTTGTTGAGTCTAAGCTTATGTGTATTAGTTTTAATTCTTATCAGATTGCATGAACTTTTTCCACAACTAAATGATTTATATTTTATCTCACATTTAATATATGTCATTCTTCTTGCTCCTGATTGGGAGATTGTGAATTGCTTCCATATCTTATTCAGGATTAAGTGTAGTTTTAGAATAGAAAGTAAAATAGTTATTTCCTTCTCCGCACACTAGTTTAGTTATACTTTCATTTTTTTTCTTTAATTTCTTCTTTCTTTCATTAAAGATTAAAAGTTATCTGAAACATTGAAATCATACCCCTTGAGTACTGATATTTAATTATTAAAAATCAATAATCAAGATCTAAGGTAAAACAATAAAATACTTTGTTTTAAGACAAATAGTCAAAATTAAAATCAATCAACTATAAAATGGATGCATTGGCATAGTTTCCTATCCAAAAACATCTCAAGGGTTACAACAATTTCCTTGGCCTCCAAGTATTCCAAACCAAGGAAGGTTGGATTATTCCTCTTTCCAACATTTGATGTAGAATTGGCATAGACTACAACCCATTTCTCACTTCATGGAAAGGTTAAGCTGACAACAAGTGGGATATGCATATAACCTAGGTCCTTCGATTTTATCCTTTGTTGCTATATAGTTTTACTGGCTATACTTGAAAACACATATGTAGACTTGGAGATATAAATGATGACCATATTTATATATTTCTAGTAATTTTGGGAAGAGATTGCTTAGATTGGTGTAAATATTATTTCATAGTTTTTTGGTCCAATTTTATAGTAGCTATATGGACATGGTATAGCTATAAAACCTGTAATCACAATATTGAAAGGAAGTCACATAAATAAAAAAATATTTATTTGATCATAAACAAAGGCATATGCACATACTTCCACAAGAATAACACAATATAAATTAAAATCTAATATCATTAGCCCTGAAGGAACAATCTCCATTCACTTAAGGAGCAGGGAAAACATGGGCTCATGAAAATATTAATAGAACTTCTCTTTTATATCACAATTATTGTTTTTTCATAGGCCATTCTTGTCACTGATCAACAAAGAATGAACCAAAATTTGGTAAAAACAATGTAAATGAATGCCTTAGTCTTGTTAGAGAAATGAATTTGATTGTTTCAATTCCATCCAAAACCTATGAAATTGTGGAAAATAACCAAGAGAATCATGACTATAGAGATGTCTTTAATGAATAAATATCTGGAA
>ML786046.1:274549-284857 GCA_009831015.1 Picea engelmannii | reverse complement strand
ATCTTTTCAATTTTAGGGAGTCTGAAAAGAGCTTAACTATGGACTCCGGGGGGGTTTCTTTTTCGTAAATTTAGTCCCTCAGGCCCGAAAAAGGAATAAAATTATACCTGAGGATACTCTTCTAAAGAATGGACATTCAATAGAGTATTCCTTTGTTCGTACAGTTGACCTTCTGGACCGAAAAATGGGTAAACTACCATCGGACAGACGTGACTTCAAATTTCAGTTTAACGAGCGTGAAAGGTCACAAGATCACTCGGCAATCTTTTCATGTTTAGAGGGTCTGAAAAGGGATTAAAAGGAGACCCGTTATGTTTTGGGATTCCGGAGGGTAAGACAAAGAGTGAAAAATACCCATGCAAATGAGGCTCGAACTCATATTCAGGAAAGACTATACGGACTCCCGAGCCTACTATGTTGTTAGAAATGGCATGGACACCATAATGCAACTAGGAACTACCTAGGGAATCCATGTTTTGGTAAGATCTACCACCAAGTTGCGACACTTCTAGAGAAGATATGACGGTTCCGTGTCACAACCGGATGGGATCGATCCTATATCATAAGAACAAAAGGCAATGAGATATAGCAGTTGGGATGAAATCCTACCCTATATGTTCAAGTTGAATTTTGGAAAAAAAATTATGGACCGTGAATATATATTTTTTTTATTTTCTGAAACTCAATGAAAAATGTCACTTATCGGGCGGATTACCGGCTCTGTGGCCGTGCACCAGGCTTCACGCGCACAGATGAACTGTGTTATTCAGTGCATGAATGCACAGATTTTTGACTGGGGTACCACACTACTGGCAAGCATGACAGGGCAGTTGACAGCTTGCAGACAGCGGACACACAGGAACTTCGGGTATGGGACCATCTTGTGTTCGTTTTTCTTTGAGAGAGTTCCATGCTTTAGTCCTCGACTGACAGTACGAGGACATCTGGTGACTTTCCCTACAGTGTGCAGATGGGCAGCCTTGCTGCCGCGACAGGGTGGTGGGAGGACCATCGAGGCCTTCAATGATGACTTCTTTGTGTGGTTGTCATGATAGATCCCAGCGATTGAGGATTACCCATATGCAGGGATTGAATTTTCCAGAGATCCAGCGATACCATTTCCTCCTGGTGAGGAGCGAGGGGAGATGGGTAAGTCTCCACCTATCTAGTTTTTTTGTTTGCATATGTAATTTTTATGTCTTTTTGATATATATATCATGTTTTTGTATAACAGAGTTTTTGATGGGTGATCATTGTGTTGCGTGCAGATGTGGGACCCGTGCGACCTGCCGATTATGCACGGAACAGGCGCCACCCACGACCAGAGGTCGCAGCTGCTGCCGCTAGGGGGGCGGCAATAGCAGGGAACCTCCCAGCAGGAGAGGCCGAGAGGGTTCTTAGGTGGATTGAGCGAAACTTCACTGAGCTCACTCGCATAGTTCCCATGGCAGGGATAGAGGACTTGTCGCCCTCCATGCAGACTCATATTGTGGGGGTACCTCAGACATGGGTCCGATTATTTAGGCGTTTAGGTCAGGCTGTTCATGATTATAACAGAGCTCATAGGCCCTAAGCAGACTTGTAAACTTTGTATGTGCCATGAGCACCTTATTGTATATATTTTTTGAGGGCATAAGCCTCGGTGACTCATTATGGTTCCCACTTTTTGAGGCGCTTGCGCCCATCTATGTACTCTGAGGATTTTATCATGTTTATATATGGTTTTTATTTCTTTTTGTGTCTTATGGATTATGTGTACAAAAATGCATTTACATGTGTGTGATCATGATCTTCTTATATGTGAGCAATATGTCAATCTAAAATGTGATTAGCTAGAGTATCTGTGATTTGATTTAGACTCCTAGGAACATGAAAATATGTAATATAATCAAAGTTGCATTCCAAGAGACGTACCCTAAGGAATCGTCGGTGTAAAGTCGGATCGTGGACTCGATATATTCTGTTTAGCTGCGACACAACCAGTTGAGCATCTAGATAGACCCGAAGACGAGAGATACCCAATGACAAAGCGTCACGAAGCAACTCAATAACTGCACTATACTCAACAACGTTATTTGTGGTGTCGCCTAAGCATATCCCTCCAAAAGATAACAACTAACCCTGTGGTGTAAAGATTACCCAAGCTGCAGAGGCAAGCCTCTGCGTGTGTCAACTAGCACCATCCGCATACCCAATGAACACCTCAGACTCACTTGACATCTTCCATAGTGATGAAAGATAACATCAATGACACGTCCAAAACACGGTTTTTCCCAAAAGAAATGTAAAAAGTAATAGCACAAAGACTATACATATGTTACAAAAAGTTACCCACAGTAATCATGCTATGAGTAATACTTTTTGAGGTAGAGCCCATTTCTAGGCTCCGCCAAAGCATTCCCTTCAAAATTGACCAGACAATAAGTGCCCTTTTTTAAAACTTCCTTAATAATGAAGGGTCCGAACCACATGGGTTTAAACTTGCCTGCCCCCAGGGGGTCCTTATCTTGGTCGTAAACCAGGACAAGGTCGCCCTCAAAAAAAAATTGAGGACGAACGGACCTATCATATTGACACTTAACCTTATGCTTATGAGCCTCGTTGGCCAGGGCCGCATCGTGACGTTGTTCATCAACCTGCTCAAGGTGTACTAATCGTTCTTCAAGTGGAGAAGTGTCTGGCAATAACTGTACTGCCAATTTCAGAGACGAAATTTGACATTCGATGGGAAAGACTACCTCCAGCCCGTAAACGAGTTGGAAAGGTGAGAAACCGGTTGCAGTCTTAACTGATATTTAGTAAGCCCATAATGCCAAGTATAACATCAAATGCCAGTTTGACTTGGCTGAGTTGATGGTTCACTGTAGCATTGTCTTAAGCGTTTTGTTAATAGCTTCCACCTGCCCATTGTCTTGGGGTTAGTAAGGTGATGAATGTTCTTTCCGTAACCCAAGATTTGATGTTAACTTAGACATCATTTGATTCTGAAAGTGACTGCCATGGTCAGTGACAATCTCTCTCGGGACGTCGAACCGTGCTATAATCTGGTTAAATAAGAAGAGAGTTGCAATCTCTCCATCATCTTTAAACGTTGGCATAGCTTTGACCCACTTAGTGAAGTAGTCGACAACGACGATGATATAGCGGTGCCCCCTTGCTGACGGGGGGGTGCATGTAGTCTAATCAATCCCCCACTTCGTGAAGGGACCAACTATGATGACAGGAAACATGGGAGCGGGATGTGCCCTCATCTTCTGTGAGAAGATTTGTCACGGATGGCACTTCTTGACCGACTCGATACAATATTTAATAAGTGTGGGCCAAAAGTAACCTGCTCGTAAAATCTTTTGGGCTGTTGCTAACCCAGATAAATGACCGCCACAAGCTCTTGTATGAAAATCGTTGAGCACTATGACAGCCTCCTCATGAGTGAGACATCGACGCAAGATACAGTCTACACCTCTCTGATATAACGTATCATTGAGTATGAGGTAGTTCTTGGCCTGATGGCGTATCCGCCGACGCTCATCATGAGAAGTAGAGGTGGGGCACTTCAAAGTCTGGATATAGATCAGTATATCTCCGTACCAGGGGTCTGATGATTCAATCAAAAACATATCCCCCCGGATAGGCGATTCCTCAGGCACAACGTCACCTGACTCAACCGGAAGTTCTGAAATAAGTTCTGCGAAGACCAATGACTTCTTGGACTTTGCTGAAACGAAGTCTAAGTCAAATTCTTGGAGGATGACCATCCATATACTAATTTTTCCGCCGATAACTCATCATGTCAACATGTACAGGAATGGATTCACGACAGCTATGACGGTGGTCTTGCGAAACAGAACATAGTGACAGAACCATTGAATAGCATGAACTGCTGCCAACGCAAGTTTTTCGAGATGGGTGTAATTAAGTTCCGATCCTACGAGGCCTCGACTCAGGTAATAGATCACGTATTCAGAAAATGAATCATCTTCATGAACTAAAACCATGCCTATGGTTGACTCTGCGGCAGCCAGATATAATAGGAAATCCTTGTTATAATTCGGTGGTCGTAGAAGAGGTGCGGTTGTAAGAGCATGTTTCAATGCGTTGAAAGAGCGTTGCGCTGCTTCATCCCAAAAAAAGGGAACATCTTTCTTCAATAAACGCATGAAGCCCTTGGTGATTTCGGCATAGTTGGCGATGAAGTGTCGTAAGAAGTTCGCCTTGCCTTGAAGACTTTGAAGTTGTAAAATTGTGTGTGGGCGGGGAAATTGGATTATCGCCTCCACCTTAAGAGGATCGACCATGATCCCTGTGGTTGACACTATGAAACCTAACAAACGTCCTGACGTGACGCAAAAGCTGCACTTGTTGGGATTCAAGCGAATCCTGAAGTAGCGATAGCGTTCGAAGATTAGTCGGAGGTGCATAGGATGATCCTTTCACTTGCGAGAGCGTGATGCTAAATCATCTAGATAGGCCTCGACTATATGTTTGAGGTCGTGAAACGCAAAAGACATGGCCCGCTGGAAAGTGGCTCCAGCATTCTTGAGACCAAAAGGCATCTTGCGATAGGCGAATGTACCCCACGGACAAATGAATGTCGTTTTGTGTTGGTCCTCAGGTTTGATTTGGATTTGATTATAGCCTGAGAAACCGTCCATGAACGAAAAGGCTTCACAACCGGCACATTCATCAATGATCTGGTCGATGAATGGGGTTGGATAATTATCTTTTGGACATGCCTTGTTCAAATCACGGAAATCGGTACAGACACAAATCGTGCCTTGTTTTTTATCAACTGGTACGGGGTTTGACACCCACTGAGTCAAATGAATTTTGTATATGAACCCTGCCTTAAGCAATTTCTCAACCTCGGCTTTTATGGCTGCTGCTTTCCTAGGATTAACTGGACGAAGTTTTTGTCGAACAGGCTTAGCATCAGGATACGTTGTAATTTTGTGTTCAACTATTTTTGGATCGATGCCTGGCATTTCCTCATAAGACCAGGCAAAAATGTCGCAAAATTCTTTAAAAAGATCCGTGTAAATTTGAATCTCCTCGGGGGAGAAATCCGCTCCGATGAAGACATTCTCCACAACGCCAGGGTTGCGGGAGATGTTGATAGGTATGGTGGCAGAGATAGTCGCCATATTTCCCTCGGCGTAAATTTCTTGTGTAGTTAAGAGGTTAATGGGACATGGCTGATCTCCCATCATGGTGATAGTGAATTCTCATGCCTTGATTCAGTATAACTCTGGGAGGAAATATGATCTGTGATGAAGATCTTCCCAAGGTCTGTCCGGACTAGTCATTGCTTCACTTATAGCTTCGTCAGAAAGCAAGACTAAGCCTAACGAATCGGTGGTACCAAGAGAACCCTGAGCCCAGATAGGCTCCGGAAGTGGGTCCAACTCTTGTGCGGGAGTCGGATCGGGAGTAGCTGAAGTTTGTTGGACTAGAGAGTACGCTACTTCAGCGGCTGACAAGGGCATTGACATGCTAGCGTGCCCTGTCTCATCCATCGTGGCTGATGGGGAAGGAAGAGTCCACGGATCCTGAAAGTAAGTCGTGCAAAATGACGAAACATGAAAAATCTCAGCCTTGTGGTGAGTCGATATAAACTTGACATCGCCATGAGGAGGTGGGTAATCGAAAGTACCCATCAAATATGGGCACAAACCAACTCTTATGTTAACGACACCGGCTTGAGGATTATCTATCATGGGAACTGTGGATGCCCCCAAGGCTGGGTCAGGTCGAGAGAAAGACAGCTGATCAATGGTCACTATCCAGCCTTCATGTGGAAACAATAAGACTCGGAAAACTATAGCGACCACTGCTTGCATTGCATAATTCCAACTACGACCTAACAATAGATTGTAGTCGATGGGGGCATCAACTACCTCTACTTCGACGCACACAGTCTTCCCCCCTAACTACACAGGGAAAGAAGGAATGATGCCATGCGGTCAGAAAGACCGACCATCGAACGCAGTAAGGAGAGTAGGTGACAGAGACAACTCAGGTTGACCAATGGATTTCCAGCATGCTAACGACATAACGCAAGTCGAAGCGCCTTCGTCTACCACCGTGCGGAAGATATTCCCTGTAAAAGTTTTCGTGGGGTGAGCCACTACTATCTGAAACGCGACGTGGTAAGGAAAACGAGGTTTCAATTCAGTCGTGTCTAACATGATGGTACCCGGGTTACAAGTCTCAGTAGAGCCTAAAGTAGTCAACAAGGCTTTCCTCTAAGCAGGGCAACTTTGGAGGACTTCCAAAGTGGACATAGCACAAGGGGTTTGTGATAAATCTTCCACCACAGAGTAGTTCTGGGCGGCCCTTGCGTTTGGATTGTGAGAAGCTCTCTTAAACGCACCTTTTGGAATGCGCGTCATCATTTCCCCCAACGTCTTCTCGATCTATAGAGGAAGAGATGGGATCTCGGCTTCTTTTCCCTTATCAGAGGTGCTTGATTTACTATAGTCGTGTGCTCTAGTCGTGATTAAATCATCACTTTTAACCATATATACGTTCACGGAAGAGGAATTGTTTGGGGGAGGGAAGTTTTCTTGGCTGCCCCCCTCGGCACTGGTAGAGGCTTGAGTTAAATTCTGCCCATGCTGAAGGGGATTAGTCAACACAGCTTGCTGCTACTGTGTGACAAACTTCTGGGCCTCCGCAATCCGAGGGCATAGATGGGTCGGGTGGTCTTCCGCAGATAAGTTGCATGGATACCTCGCCTTCCTCTTTTCCATGGTGCCCTCGCCAACATTATCAGTTGGTTTTTTATCCCCCTTAGCCTTTTTGCGTTGTTTTTTCTTCCCTTCAGGCTGCTGGTTGGCCTTTGGGTTCATCGTCTGCATGGAGTGTACTTCCGACGTTTGGGTAGGAGGAGCAGCCAAAGAAGTAGTCTGGCTGGCCGCTGAGTGTTGTATGGATAACTGCTGCAATTGTTTTGTCAATTGCTCAGCGGGCTTGGTTTGTGCCGAGCCAACGATACCATCGACATGTGGTCCAGCTCTCTGTCTGGTTTTGTCCAGTATCGATCGTGGTGCATCCGGCAGGATGTTGTATAATAGACCTGAATGAGAATAGATAAGCTCAAACTGTTGAGCCCTCATGATGGCATATTCCTCAGAGAAAACCCCTAAAGTTGCGACGTCTTTGGATAACTGCGGAACTAAAGACTTAAGGAACCACTCAAGCAGGAATGCTGGTGGGACGGGTACCTTGATAAGACTCTTTCGGCGTCGCCACTCTCGAATATGATCCGAGATATGGTCCATTGTCGTCTGCTTGAAGTTGGCTAGCAACTCTGTGCCGACGTCGTATCTCACAGGTAACTGGAAATGGTTAAGGAAGGCCATCGCCAGTTCGCCAAAAGAAGAATATCGTGAGCGGTCAAGATCGATGTACCATTTCGTGGCACTCCCAATAAGAGTGCGTTGAAACAATAGAAAATGGACGGAGTCATCTTTCAGTGAGTTAGATGAGCACTAGAGATGGAAAGTAGTCACGTGATCACCTGGATCTTCGTTAGGCTTGGCCTCGAACTTTGGAATGTCCAAAGGCAACTTCATTGTCATAGGAGGCCAACGCGGATCATGACAGATAGGATCATTTAACAACCGTGTCAAATATGGCAAGTGTAACGTTGCCAAGAAGGGTAGTTTAGGTTGTTGCTGATAGCCTGGATAAAAGGGTCCTGGAGTTTGACTGGCACCAGGTTGCTAGGAAAAGTTTGGCTGTTGGCCTGGATTCTGGTAGAAACCATGGCCCTGACCAGCATAAGGGTTTTTCATCTGCGAAGACATCGTTGGCTGATTCCCCATAAAGGACATAGGATGTTGGGCATTCATCATGTTTGATGGACTTTGGGAAGGATTACCCCATACCGGTCCCGATGGGAGAGGCATAGAAGTCTGTCCGGGGTTCCATTGACTGTGGAAAGAATTACCCCAGATCGGCATTCCAGAGGAAGGAACGGATCCTTGTCCTGAGTTCCAAGGTCCCGGTATATGTGCCCCCAGCGCAGGAATAGTACACTGTGCTGGAGTAGACTGTCCAAAAATGGGTGTGCCCCCAGATGAGAAAGCAGTGGATGCGAAAGTGTTATTACCAAACGTCCCGTTCCAAACAAATGGTGACGAACCTACCGGCTGAGTTTGCACAGGTGTTCCTTGACTCCCAGCTCCAAATGAACTTGTGTGTGCAGGCTTCCCGGCGGACTGTTGATGCAATCCACCAAGCGAAGGGGACGAAGGAGGGATATGAACTCCTGCGTAAGGAAAAGCATTGAAAGGGAAAGGAATGCCCCAAAGTTGACCTTGCAGAGGAGCGTTAGAGCTCCCTGCCCCCAAACCCAAAGTCTGTAAAGTGGAGGAAGTGAGTGCAGGACTTGTACCTGAACTAGGCATACCGTATGAAAATGGAGGGCCGGTCGCACTAGGTGTGTAAGGAGGTGTGGCCGCCGCGATAGATGGGGTCGGTCCACTGTGCGACGTAGTTGTGGCCGAGACCATGGTGACCCGGATCATCGACAAAGGAAATTTAGGAGAAGCTTCTCCTATGGTAGCAACGGTGATGGGAATGGAAGAGTTCCCAGAGGAAGTAACAGATTTTGGTTCCATCACTGGGTTAGGCACTGACAAGCGTTCGTAGAATTGAATTAGCACAATAATATCCAGCCAAGTATCAGTGGATGGGGTCTCAAATACGCCAATATTTGCGGTTGATTCCTCCGAGAGTTGTTCGGGCTCAAAAGCCCCGGTTTCTTCGAAAGACCCTCGTTGGTCTAGCTTCCGCCTCAATTGTGGCGGGGGTGGCTCCAGTATAACCGACGGCAGGCCTAGAAGCCTTCGTGACTGGCGGAGCTCTGAATCCTCCATTGTGTGAGAAGATTCACTACACTCTAAGGTATTCTACACGAACAAACAGTAACACACACTAAAAGAAGCCCCTATGAGATAAGACAAGAAACCACTAACTATTTAGAATAACAGTTACAACAACCAACACTAGAGCAACTTACCGGTGCAAGTGCACCTCAAATACGGAAGCACCCTCCGGGTATACTCTGAAAAGTGTGGCCTGATGTCTGTCCTAGGTACCACAGTATACCCCCGTAGTCACCTATGTATGTCCCTAGAAAAGATTGGCAACTAGTTTTCCATCACGTGAACAGTCACCAGGCGGGTACAATCGATAGTCGGGTAGACCACAATGAGCAGGGTATCAAGCCCAAAACCTGTCAAGGGTATCAAGAGAAAATGGTCCGGAAGATAACTGAGGACCTCGAACGGATTCGAGACCCATGAAGCTCCGTGGCACATGCAAACGACGGAATCCCTCAACAAATCCTCGATATGTGTTCTCCACTACGCTCGGTCCAGCTTTGGAGGGGTTATCTCCGCTACCTTTCCTTACGCGACCTCGTGTTTAACCCCTGTGTTAGATGGGGGTCCCGGATAAATTTCCGTAACTGGACTTCTACACTCCCTTATGACAGACTCCAATGTTTGGTTTGAGTGGCCTTGGAGAATTTACTCTCCAACCTATTCCAAGGCCCTAGTCCTGAGCTAGTGTATGTACCCTACAAACAAAAGGTCTAATCGTTTTTTAATTAGCATTGCTTTTAATGGGATTTTTAAGTCACAAGGTATGAAGGTGAAACTGATGGTGTTTAAAGATTCAAAGCAAAGTGAACAAGAAATGCTTAGAAACAAAAACTTTTACGAAAAATGCAAAAACCAACAACTTTTCAACAAGAAAGACTTCTTTTTCTTTTTGAATATTCTAAGATTTCATGCAGAAAAACATCAAGGAATTTCGCTCAAGATGCGAGCTACTTATGCGGTAAATGTACTGCAAAAACTTACGAAAAAAGACTTCTTCCTAGCTATTGATGCAACAACACAATCTTCAAACCAAGAAGAAAATGAAAAAGAGAAATTTTTTTTTTTTATTTAATTGCAAAATCAAGCAAAAAGGGAAAATGCTGACAAGCACAAAACCAAGAAAACCAAATAAGATCCTGGATTTAAAGCGCAGATCGCAAAAGAACCAGAGCAAAGACACGCAAAAGTAATCACGAAAGCATCGATTCTAACACTTGTCTAAAAACCATAATTTTTTTTTTCTTTTGTCTTTTCTATCAAAAAATCAACTAAGCAAAACACAAGCTAAGGATATGAGGCCCTAACTTACTGACTGTGCACCCTAGACTCCAAACCCTGAAAGGAACACTTCTCACCACAGGAGGGGATGACTGCCCCACCCAGGCTGAAAGGCAACCTGACAGGCCCGCGACTGTCA
>ML786046.1:192195-235568 GCA_009831015.1 Picea engelmannii | reverse complement strand
CTAATGCCTCCTAAAATTACTGCAATAGCTCAGGGGGAGCATGTCTCTTCTTTGACATTGATGTCAAAGGGGGAGAAAAGAATTTGGGTGCCTTAGTTGCCATCAATGCCAAAGGGGGAGATTGTTGGAAAATGTTTAACAGATAGCGCATGCCTGTCATTGATGGAAAGTACAGCAATGAAGATGGCATGAGTATAGGAAGAATGTAACAGATGGGCACCAGAAGTATTTTAGGAAGACGCTACAGAGAAAGACCGATAAGTTCAAAAGAGATAGTCCAGAGGATTGTTGGCAGGTTATTATCAGGCAAAGTAAGCTTGTCATTGATGGCAAGATCACAATATGCAGCGAAGGCAAAATAAGGACAAAGTACGCTCCGGAGGAGAAGCGCCAGTGATCGCTGGATCTCATCCTGAATTCCCAATGGCCGTCAGATCTGAATGAAGACAAAAGGAGCGCGCAGACCTAGAGGATAGATCTCAGGCGTTAGATCTGAGCGCAGGATCTGACCACCGTTGGATTGAGGAAAACCTGCACCATCTTTAAAAGTGCAAGGAGTAGAGGGCTCACAAATTCTGAAAGCAGGAGGACCATCCATCTCAGGGGGTTATGTGGACCGTTGATCCGACTCCCTGTCAGAGTTTCGAGGATCGAGAGTTGGAGATGTCAAAGAATATTGACATCAAGAATCCTGAAATCGTGATGTGTGAAATCCCGACTGAATCTGAACCGTCAAATCAAGATTTGATCTAGACCGTCAACCCGACTCACGTCAGCTAGGAACACATGGCACAACCAAGTAATGACAAGTGTCAGACCGATTCAACATGCCAAGCACATGTAAGTCACGAATCAGGGTGACACGTGGCAGTTATTTAACACATTTGATGTCAGCAGACTTACACCATGACAGAGTTTCGAGGATCCCGTGTTGGAGATGTCAAAGAAGAAATGCAACAAGAATCCCAATTTCACGATATGAAAAATCGCGACTTAAATCACAGCCATTGAATCAAGATCAAATCTGGACTGTTGATTCCAGTCCATGTCGAAGTTTCAAGGATCGAGTGTTGAAGTTGTCAAAGAACATTCACCATAGGAATCTCAATTTCGCGATATGTGAAATCACGATGTAATCTGAGTCGTCAAATCAAGCTTTGATCTGGACCATTGATTCCAGTCAATGGAGAGGCATCAGGGATCGAGAGTTGGACATGTCAAATATTATTGACATCAGGAATCCCAATATCACGATATGTGAAATCGTGATTTAATCGTAGCTGTTGAATAGAGAACAGATATGGATCGTTGATCAAACTCCATATCGGAGTTTCGCGAATCGCGACATAGAGAGGCAAAGAACTCAATGCATCAAGAATGCCGAAATCGCGAAATCGCTATTCAATCATAGCCGTTGAATCAAGATTAGATCTAGACCATGGAATCATAGGACATGTGGCAAGTGATCAAAATTTCACTGACTTGGGGTCAACGGAGCATAGTGTCGAAAATCGCAAAATGCGAAATCGTGAAAGCGCCTTATGCATAAGGCTGTGGTCACAGCCCTTGGACACATCAGCAAGAGATGGAGGAAAGAGATAGAGCAACCAAGATCGTTTTCGGGGATCGCGACTTGGAGAGGCAAGAACAAAATGCAATAGGAATGCCGAAATGTCGAAACCCAATTTAAAGGCAAGATTAATAAAGCTCATCCAACGACGTAGATTAACCTGAAGGAGATCTGAGGGATAGTGTTGCACGACACAGTGAAACTTCTAGAAACCATTGATGGTTTCTACCAGAGGATGCGAAGACACTTCGGGATGAATGACAGAGGAGGTGAAGAGTCTCTGAGAGGAATGAAGATGTTCGTGGACGCGATTGACAGCTGATGAGCATTGAGGCCTGTAACTGAAACAGAGAAGGTGAGTTCGACTGTCACAGAGAAGACGAAGAGTCTCAAACTACCAGAGAGGCTGAGGAATCTTAGTAGAACATACAGTGATGCTGAACACGCAGGGCGAACCACCAGAGAAGCTAAGGAGTCACGATGATGATCATGCGGAGCACTTGAGATGTGGAGGAGATTGGTGCGGTATGAGCATGCAGAGGAATGGTGAATATTGCATGCACAAGATGCACAGAAGCTATATATACACGGTACAGAGAAGAGAAGGGTGGTTGTTGCTGTTGGAGTTTGTTGTGGTTGTTGTTGGTGAAGGTGATTCATGTGTGAAGAAGGAGGAGAGTGCAGCAGCTAAATAGCACAGAAGAGGAACTGTGCAGTGAATGGACATGGCGCACAGAGCATAAAAAGTGGAAGAACAGACAATGCAAGTGATGTGTGCAGAAAGGCAATGAGGCAGACAGAGCTACGAAATGCAGTAGAACAGTGATGAGTCTGGTAAGCCATTGTTGAACATCATATCACTGTAATAAGTTTCAGTAGCAAATATTTATATTTCAGGGTGGTTGGGAGGAGCTAGGGAGGACTGGTGTCCTCAAAGGTTCAAGTGGGTGCTTGAACATATGGATATGGTGCTTCCTTCTAGTTGGTGCTAGAGAAACCAGGGAGTTGGTGCTTCCTTCTAGTTGGTGCTAGATAAACCAGGGAGTTGGTGCTTCCTTCTAGTGGGTGCTAGAGAAAACAGAGAGTTGGTGCTCTCAGCAAGTTGCAACTTGCAAAACTGAGGTTGTAGCCTCATTATGAATTGGTGCTCATATGTATGATACTGTAAAGAATGTAACTATTACTTATCATATAAAGAAAAAAAGGTTTTTACCCTGCATGGGTTTCCTCGGGAAATATCTGTCTCTGTGTTTCTCATATATGTGAATGATGTTGAAAGTGCCATTGTTTATTTCCCTACATTATTGTGATCATCATTTAGTGTCTCTAGAAAGAGTTTAAAAGAACCATAATTGTTTAAGAATGGTAACAACTGATTCACCCCCCCCTCTCAGTTGTCCAACAGGGTTTCTGTATTAGGTAAGTGGATGGAGAACAATCTACAGATGGGAAAAATTATGGTGGATGAGATGGAGGGATAATGAAACTGTAGGGGTGCAGTCAATAGAACCAAGTGTAAGATGATATGACCTGGGGAGTCAATTGGGAAGGTTAGCAATATGATAAGAAGTATAAGGTTCATTCTGAGAAGTGAAAAATACTACCGGGACTCCCAATCCTAGGGGGTGAAATCAACATGAGTTTCAAGTTTCCAAGGGGAACTATGAATGGGACAACTCATGTGGGGGAGAGTTCTACTAGTTGACAATACCAAAATGTAGCAAAGGTAAATATATTGTAGAGATGGATGTAGAGACCCTAAAGGGAAATGTCAGACGGTGTGACTGGGATATGAAATTAGTTTACAGAGGGAATAATTACATGTCATTGTCGAACATATACCTAAAGGGAATGTAAGATTACGGAACAAGTACCTGCACAAAAATCAAATACTCGACGTGAACAATATCTGATGATAAAGAACATATAACAATTATTTGATAAAATTGAAAGTAAGCATGTGTACGTGAACATGGTGTAAAGAAGACTAAAAACTATACAAATGCGTACAAAGAGAAACCTAAGGGAAGGGCGATACACTTAGGCATAAAAATTATTTAAGTACAACCCGTTGATGGGTTCTTTGAGAGGGTAGCCTTCAAGAGAGGCCAAGATGTAGGATCCTTTAGTGAGGCAATGTAGGATGATGAAGGGGTATTGCCATAATGAATCAAATTTCCCATGGCCGAGAATGTTGTGGGTGATATCATAGGCTAACACAAGATCATCTTTGTTGAATGAGAGAAGGTTGACATGGCAGTCAAAGGTGGCTTTGGACCATTTTTTAGCTGCCTCATTGTGTTTTAATGAAGATCGAAAATCTTCGTCAAGGGACTCTAAGGTCAGTAGGTGCTGCTCCATTGGAGCAGTGTCAGGTAAGATCTCTATGGCAGTGCGTAATGTGGTTATTTTGCACTCGATAGGGAGGGTGGCTTCGATCCCATGGATGAGATGGAACCGTGTAAAATCGGTGGCAGTTTTGATTGTCGTGTGATAATCCCATAAAGAGGAAAACAACATATGATGCCAATTGGTATTATGTTTGTTGACAGTGTGTTGTAGCATGGTTTAGAGGAATTTATTGACAACCTTGACATGTCCATTGGAATGAGGGTAGTATGGGGAGGAAAAAACATGCATGAATCCTAAATTTGAGGAGAGTTATGCAAATATCTCATTCTCAAAGTGTTTACCATGATCAGAAACTAATTGGTGTGGCACTCTGAACCGGGTAATGACATGGTTGAAGAAAAAATGTGTTGTTGTGTCAGCAATGTTGTTAAATGTGGGCATGGCTTCGACCCATTTGGTAAAATAATCTACTGCCACCACGATGTACTTGTTTCCATTATTGGATGGAGGATTGCAAGTCATGAAATCGATGCCCCATTTACAAAAGGAGATGGCCATGATGACTAGGTGTAGAAGACTTGGTGGAGCTTGTGCTTTGTTTGCATAAAGAAGGCATCTATCTCATCGTTTTATAGTGTGGATTCAATCATGAAACAAAGTGGGCCAGAAGTAGTTGGCTCAAAGGAGTTTTTGGTGGTAGACATACCCGAGAGGTGACCACCGCAAGTGTCATTGTGGAAATCATTCAAGACTCTATCAGCTTCATCGATGGTAAGGCATCGTCGAAGGATGGTATCAATCCCATGTCGGTAAAGAATTTCACCAATGAGGAGGTAGCGCAGACCTTTATGGTGAATGCGTTGATGGTCATATCTAGAGAGGTGAAACCCAAACTTTTATGTACAAAGGTAGATGCGGAGGCCATCGTACCAGGGGTCGTTGGAGGGGATGAAGAAGAGGTGTTCATCGAGGAAATATTCATTGATGGGGGAATCTTTAGCATCTGAGGGAAAAGTCATAATGAGTTCGGATAGTATAAGAGATTTCTTTCTTTTGGGAGTAGAGAACTCTAGATCGTATTCCTTATGGATAATGATCCATCGGAAAAATTTGTCATTGATCTATCGTCAACTGAGCAAGTACTGCATGGGGGTGGAATCTGCTATGACCTTAGTAGTTCGAAGAAGAATGTAATGTGACAGTTTTTTGGACTACGAGGACAATTGATAAGGCGATCTTTTCATCATGACTATACTTCAAGGGTGGTCTTGAAAGGTTTTTACCAATGTAGTAAATCAAATTTTCACACCCATCATCCCCTAATTGGACAAGGACTCCTGCCACTGAAACAACGGATGTTGATAAGTAGAGGATGTAATCATGATCATAATCTAGGGGACTAATATAAAGGGCATTAGATAAGACAGATTTTAAATCATCAAAAGTTGTTTGAGCATGTTCGTCCCATCGGAATGGGATATCATGGCACAATAAGCGGAGAAAACCATGTGCACGAGTGGCATAGTCTGCGACAAAGTGACGTAAAAAGTTGGCTTTTCCCTGTAGGCTCTGCAGTTGGTGTAAAGTACTAGGTGGTAGAATTTTTGTGATAGCTTGGACCTTTAGGGGGGTCCAAGGTGATTCCATGTTCAAAGACAATGAACCCGAGGAGATGGCCGATAGTGATGCAGATATTATATTGGTGACATCGTTGGAAAAGAATGTGTAAGTTGTATAAATGTTGGGTTTGCTTTTTGGATCGAGGAGTGAGGTTTTCCAAAAAAGTGAGAATGATGTGAGAAATATCATGAAAAACGTAGGGCATGACGCGATAAGAAAAGGAACCCCAAGGGGTTGTAAAAGTGGTTTTTTACTGATATGTTGGGTGGATTTGAATTTGAATGTATCTGGAGAACCCATCCATAAAGGACAGTTCCTTGTGGTCGGCACAATCATCGATTATTTGGTCGATGAAAGGGGTTGGGAATTTTTCTTTGGGACAAACATGGTTGAGGTCATGAAATTATGTGCAGACACAAATAGTTCCCTATTTTTTTTAATGGGGATGGGGTTGGAGACCCAAGAAGTGTACGTAATGGGGTAAATGAACCCGACAATGCTTAATTTGTATATTTTGGCTTTGATATCCTCAACTTTGGATGGGTGTAGGGGGCGTTTCTTTTGAGGAACAGGAGAGATATCCATCCATGTGTCGATTCGATGTTCGACTATAGAAGGATCAAGGCCAGGCATCTCTGTATGACTAGAAAAAAATATCTTGGTAGTCCTGAAAGAGAAATTTATAAGCAATGAGTTCTTTAGGGGAGCATACAATGCCAATGGTGATCTCTTCTATTATGCCTAGTTTAATGGAAATGCCAATTTTGATTGTGGGGGAGATTTTGGCCATGTTTCCCTCTTCAAAAGGATCAAGGGAGGGAATAGGGTTTTTGAACCAGTGAATATGCCCCGGAGGAATAAAATCCTTGGTTTTGATCATGCATAGGGAGGCTCGATCAGGAGGGTGAAAGACCTCTTATGACAGGAAAATTTATCGATAATGGAGTGCATTCCAAGGGAAATCAAGGTTAGTTAGTTCCTCCAATATATCTTCGTCACAGTGGAAAATGTGAGAATATAGGGGATCCTAGGAGATGGTAGGGGGAATCATCAACGGGTAAGTGTCATTGGCCTCAGGGGATGAGGATGTAGAAGGGATATTGTGTGTGAGGTGTGATGGTTCGTTGGACATAAACCAAATTTCAAGACATTTTGGATGATATCTCATTCACTCAGGGACTGACAAAGAAATATAATGAATATCAGTAATGTGAGCGTTAGTGGGGAGTGCCTGAGAGGGTTCCGGTCAAGATGTGTGGCGTACTGCAACTAATGTTTGGTAGAATTGAGGTAGAGCTGGGAAATGATGAGTATAATCGCCATATTATGAGCATATGGCACAAGAGAAATTGGTTCATAACCCTTTCTTGTGTGTGGTGGAGGACTCCGTAGTAGCAGTGGATGTACTTTATGGAGTGGCAAGCAATGGGGTTGATTTAGGGAGCTGTGTAAAATTGCCTAATTCGAGAAGAGTAGGAAATATGTTAGTGGGGTTTCATTCTCTTTCGCATAGGATGCAAGGGGCTTGATCTCAGGGAGGGAGTGGAGCTATGGGATCATTCTTCCTTTGTCTGCCCCCAGTAGTGGCGGTGGTGCCACAACTTGGGGGTGGGGGTAGTGTGGTAGGGGCATGTACTGGGATCTGCATCGATAATCCTTCTATCTAAGGAGGTAGAGATGGTGTAGGAACCATAGAGTGTGGGTGGAGATACCATACAGGGATGGAGAGAACCATGTTAGGAAGGGTGAGGGTAGAAACGACCTGGAATGCTTGGACGCTAGGTGGAGGGTAGAAAAAGGGGATTTGGGTAATGGCTTGGGGTACTGTCCCCCAAACCGGGATTTTCCCTTGGAGGGGGGGGGCATCCAGGACAAGTGGTGCGAGGGTGTTCTCAGGGAACTTCTGAGGTAATAGTTATTCGACTCGTGGATATTTGATGTGGGAGGGGACCTCAGTGAGAGGAGCAGTGTCTCCGATATTTGTTCTATTAGAGGAAACTACACACACTTGTGTTGAAATAGATGGGTTGAGGAGAGGTGGTTCTCCATGATAAGTTCCTAACAAGGATGGGTCTTTGAATATTCCAGGGTCAATGTCGATGACTGGAAAAGTGTCCGAGCTAGTGCGGTAAAGAGGGAGGATGTTATCAATGTTGGTCAATGGTGACGATTTTCCCATTATGGGGGAACATCATTGTACAAAACACAGAAGAGGCTATCTCCCTCATAGCATACATGTAGCTACGTTTGAACGAAATATTGTAATCAAGTGAGGCATTGATAAATTCAATGTCAATTAGGATAGTTTTTCCCCCAAGTTCTATGGGGACATTTTGGAAGATCCCTTCAGGGGATGATGGTTGACTTTTGTAAGCTCTCAGGGTGATGGCAGATGGTACTATCTCAGGTGAGCCGAGTTTCTACCATACTACTTTGGACACGATGCATGTGGATGCACCTTCATCGATGATGCATCGATGAACTGTGATGTTCCAAATCTTAATTGGTATCTGAAAGGATACTAGAGTAGGGAGGCATGGTTCTCTTCTATCTAAATCAAAGGTGATTAGCCGAGTATCAGCTGGGTCGAATTCCCCTAAGGTGGAAAGCAAGGATTTGCACTGTGATGGACAGGTTTGGAGGACCTCCAACATAGACATGGCTACAAGAGACTATGCTAAGTCGTCGACTAGACTATAATTATGGGCTTCCCTAGCATGAGGGTTATGTACATTTTGTCGTAAAGGAATGTGGGGTATACAAGGGTTTGGTTCAATGTAAGGGAAGGGAATCATCAATGGTTGTCCGACTGGAGCGAGATCTGCTTCTGAGGTGGTTGGGGTGGAGTTAGAAAGAAGGCCATATGGACGGTTGTGTGTTTACAGAAGAATCTCTTCCTCACTGGTATGGAGGATATTGCGATCGAATGGATTCCCAGGTTGAGTGGGACTTGGGTTTTGATATTTCCCCATTTGTGGTGGAGAAAATTTTACCTCGTGTTGGGTATTCATAACACCTTGGTTTGGAATGGGTTTTTTCAAAACAACCGGAGGTGGTGGTTGCAAATAATGTTGTGGGGACTGCTAGGGGATAGGTGGTGCTGGAGGGAGTTGTGTGTTCATGGATTCTTTCATCCATTTGTAATCGACAATTTGGGGGAATGGTGAGTGTAATGCCCATAATCACCACATAGAGCACAAGGGAAGTTAATTATGAGATTGTTTTTCTTCCCTTATCGTGGTTGATTTTTATTATTTCCCCCTTGAGGGTTATGGTTTCCTTGATTCTGGTTCCCCCCAACAGGACAATTTTGTTGGGGGTTATTTCCTCCTGTCACAGGTTGTGATTGTTTCTATTTTTTTCCTTTCTTCTTGGCATTATTCGGTTGATGAGACAGATTTTCCATATTCAACTGTGCAAAAGCATGAACCTATTGAATGGGAGAGGGATGAACAAATTTAATTACGACATGTGGTTGTCCTAGTGGAGGAGCAACTAGTTGGGGAGGACCAGGAAATGGAAAATATGGGTTGTTTTGTGGAGATGATCCATATGGCGTATAGGAATTTGAAGTACTTCCACCACTGTTAGGGTTATATACGGGGGTTGTGGGTAGACCCATATTTGATTGAGATACCAGATGCATCTAGGGTACCGATGGGGGTCCCACCAACGAATGAGGGGGAACAACAGGATATGACTATTGGAAAGTCGGGGGAAGTTAATAAGACATCCTTCCATGTCATTGAGGATACTGATTTTCACCATAAGTAGGTGACGAGTGGCCGTAAGGTTTGCGGTGTGTCATAGAACCAATCAACCCATCCACGGCATGGGACATCCCATGTTTGTCTTGACCAAATGGTATGGGTTTGGGTGCATCATGTAATATTGTGTATAAGTAATCTAATTGGGCATATATGAGGTTTAATTGTTGGGCCTTGTTGATGGATTCCTCTTCTAATTGGGGAAAAGTGGATGCTACATCCTTGGAAATCACAGGGACGGGTGATTTAAGAAACCAATCGAGACGTTGTTCTTTGGTGGTTTCTTCTTTACACAAACTACGTCGTTGACACCATTCAGGGATGTGGTTAGCGATATGGATGGAAGTGGTTTTTTTGAACTCAAAGAGAATTTCTAATCCAGTATCATGAAGAACTAGTAATTGGAAAAAGGACAAAAGGGCCTTTGCCAATGATTCAAAGGTCACATGGGACCCTGATTTTTCATCCACATACCATTTGGCTGATGAACTAGTGAGAGTTCTTTGAAATAACCTCAAGTGGATGGAATCATCCATGATATTGTTTGAGGAGCACCATAAGTGTAAGGTCATAACATGGTTGGTGGGTTTTGCCCCTGGTTTTCCTTCAAACTTCGGAATGTCTGAAGGAATTCGGTAGGCATATTGGTCCAAGTGGCATCATGCAAAATGGGGTCATTCGTGAGTTTGGTTAAATCAGGAATGTTGAGGGATTCCAAGTATGGCAAAGGAGGATTTGGCAAAGGATTAGTTCTAGCCATTGTGTGTGTAGGTAATGGACATGTCCCTTGAGAGGGATTTGGTGGGTTGGTACCTCTTACTAGAGAAGAAGGTTGTCCCCTACCTCCTTGTGAAGGAGAATAAGGCATTGCTTTGTTGATACTTTCTTTTGAGTATCTTTCAAAAGCTTCTTCAAATCATCATTTTCTTACATTGACACCTTCTGATGTGATTCTTTCTAAGCTAGTTGTTGATGCAAGTTATGAATGAATTATTCCTTTTTTTTTAACAAACCATTCAAATAAATAACTTTTTCTTGTGTTGTCATTTTTCTCTTCTCTTTATTTTGTATTTTCTCTGAAACTTCTATAAATTTAGTTGTCTATATGGTTATTTGTTCTCACAACTCATTAACATTTTCCTCATTACTATACATATCCATTATCTTATAATCATTATTCAAATATCTATGTACTTGAGAAAGTTTCGATAGAGGTATTGTTTTCGATGATTTTTTTTAGTAATCTCTTTCTATAATTTATCAAATTTCATTGAATACAMTTCTATAATCTTGCYTTTTTCTACTTCCTATTCATTGATATTTTGTATAAGATGGGAATTTTTCTCTCTCATTGTTATATTCTCTTGGATTTTTGAGTCTTTCTCAWTATTATTTTCTATCGATTCTTTCAACTATACATATTCCAACTAGGRAAATTTAACCTTGGACAACAAGATCTTGATGCATGTATCCTTTTATGTATGTATCCTTTGATGTATGTATMTTTTGATTCCAACAAATACTTGACACTTTMTGTCTCTCTATATTTAGTTCCCAAGTTAACAATTTTTACTTATAAAAATGTTGCATTCGTCAATCCTACTTTATTCATTACTTTCTCATTCTTTAACTACTTACATAATCGTTGAACCATTGCTCGAAGTTTTTTTACGTTGACTATTGATTGAATCGATTTATTAGGTACCATTTATCTAGTTTGTCTGTGCCATTCTATCATATCCACGAAATCCATCTAATAAATATTAAATTGAATAGAGGTCATCTCATATTCAACTTTACCATAACTTACTTATTCCTTTAATGTCTCATGCTAGAGAAAAAAAAAAATATTAAATTTCCTCCTTCCCTGATTAGTAGAAATCAAGCGTCTTGGGATTGTTGAATTCTCAAGAAGTATTTGTGAGATCATTTATTTTTCTTCTGTAGTTTGTGGCATTGGTACCATCCTTGAAAACATTATTGAAAAGATCTTTCCTTTTATAAAATCTTGAGTCGTATTTATTTTGGAGAGGCCTTTACCATTACCATGGGCTTAACTAGATCCGAGTATTTATGGTTTTCTAAAAGGATATCTATCTCTTTAAACATTTTTTTTGGAAATTTTCTTTTGAGACTTCATTTGAATACTTTGGAATGAATTTCACTAACTCCAATTCTAAATCTAGAGATTTTAACCTCCTACGGTTATGCTTACTTTATTTTCCTTCTGTTATTGTCTTATTTCTCATCTCCTTTTATTACAGAGTCTAGAAATTGATTTTAGAATAGCCTCTAGAAATTGGGGTTTCCTCCTTCCTTGAGATGATTGGAATGTAATAAATGATCCACCGTCCTTACACCTATCAAAATTATTGGATTTCCAGAACAAGCCAAAAGGAAAGAATACCAAACACTAAATGAAACACAAGAAAACAACATGTGAAACAAGAAGAGGAAGACAAAGGTGAACAACAAAGCAGAGGAAATGAAATAACAAGGGTGATTTTGGTAAAAATCCAGAAAATTTGTCAAATAACTGAGAGGTCTAAGTGGTGTCCACTTGACTTTTTTGACACTACTTACAAGCCCAAACTGGCAAGTTCACTTGTGCACAAGGAATAAGATAGGAGATGAAATGAATTTGGGGTTTCCCACTAATTCTTTGAGTTGAGTGACATGGAATAAATGAGCCACCATTCTTACATATACCAAAAACATGGTGTTTCCAAGACAAGCCACAAGGGAAGAAGAATGAACACTAAATGAAACACAAGGAAAACACCATGCATATTAAGAAGAGGAAGACAAAGGTGAACAACAGGGTGTAGGAAACAAAAATACAAGGAAGCACATGATAAAAAAATAATATCAATAAGGAGAGGTTTTGGTCACCTCTACATTTTGGGATGAGTTGGAAACTCAAGTTGGGACAACTACCCATGTATAAGGAAAAAATTAGGAGACAAATGAAATTGGGGTTTCCCTCTTCCTTTTTCTTTCTTTGTTAGAATGTTTGTGACCCGCGGGACTATCTCATGGCTGAGAAACCACGACCATAGGGAATCTAAGCCATTAAAATCACCTGGGGATCACAACTGACTTGGGCGACACCAACCCTTAGCATGAATGTATTTTTTAGGTGTCTCCTCTTGGTAGTGGAGTGTTTCAAAATTGGGTCGCCATGCAGAATGAGACCCACTGAAACCAATCGTGCTAGAGAGATTTGATATGTTTCGCTCTTCCTTGAGATGATTGGCCATGCAAATTGTTTAGTGTGTCGGTTAGTGTGCCGATTCCAATATGAATTGCATTTTCAATGTATTGATTATTGTATATTGTCAATGTCTCGATTAGTGTTGTTTCAATGGATAAATTGTATTACAATTATGATTTATTTGCCTAGGAAAGTGTCATTTTGTGTGAAAAATGGTGATAAACAAGTTGATTGTTGGGTTTAGTGGATGTTTAACTAATGGTGTTTAGTAGGGAAACTTGATTTCATGTTTTCATTATATCTTTGCTCAGTAACATATGAATTTTCATAGATGAAGGATGGAAATTTTGTTGGGAGCGAAAATGGAGAGAGCGAGCAACGATGTAGGGTAGGGTTCAAGGTTTGACAAGTTTTTTGGGGCTTGAAAATGGGGGCGAGTTTACTAGGGTTGACAGAGCCCTTGGGGCATTCTTGAGACAAAAAATAGAAAGGTAAGACGACCTTTAAGGACGTGGTGTTGGGGAAAGAACAACAACGACAAAAAAATCCCAACATAGGAGGCACAAGCAAGGATAGAAAGGATAGGCTTGGGGACCTCCTAAACTCACAAGTTGACATAACTAAGGTGAATGGTTGTCATGTGCGTACCTCAGAAAATCCCAGGTATGAAGTGACCTCATCTAATATTGGAAACTATATTCAAAACATGACGTATCATGCCCTAATAGGAAATTTCATGGGCATATGGCCATCCGAGAAATCCCTCATGGGATGGGTGAGTACTAGATGGAAGATAAAAGGCCAAGTGGATTTAAATCTAGGATTTAAAGGTTTCGTTACAACCATCTTTTCTAACCCAACAGACAGAGACAAGATATTCGAGGAAGGGCCTTATTTCTTTAACTCAGTCGATATCCACCTTTGATACTAGATAGAGAGATTCACCCTAGAGAAGGAGGACTTCATGGCAGCCCCGGTTTGGGTTAGAATTTAATCCTTACCATAGTAATTCCAGGAGATGGAAAGTTTGGAAGGCATAGGGAATAAGTTGGGATCTTTCATCAAAATATTGGAGATCACAAAAGCATCCAAATACACTTATTATGCACGAATCTACATTTATATGAATGTAGTTGGAGCCCTCTCGGATGTAGTAACAATATATTATCAAGATAATGAGTGGACCTAGATGATGGAATATGAACACATCCCCTTCAGATGAAGCAAATTCTATGCCCATGGATATTTATATCACGACTACCTATGAATGTCAAACAACCCAAAAAAATAGATGTTGAAGGCTTTATGAAAATACAAGGGGAAGCGCAGGGGAGAGAGAAGACCGGGAAACCAACCAGTTAAAGAGGGAGGTCCAGATAAAAATAAATTCCAAGCCCTGGAATAGATATTCCCCGAGAATTACGACCATACCAAGGAAGAACCGAAGAAACAAAAAAAATTACTAAAGAATTCCCCTACAACCTCAGCTCCATAAAAGGCTTCAGGGTGAAAAATAGAGGAAAAACCAGATCAAAAGTCTACTCAGCCAGATCTAGGAGAGCGTTATATGGAGATGCATACCTAGAAAAATCAAACCAAAATTACCCAAGAAGTAGATGGATATGAGATATATATGGAAGAAGTGGGAAAACAACCAAAGCTTCGAAAGAAAGATCCTGGAGAACCAGAAATAAAAGCTGAAGAAATAGCCAAAATGTCATGCTTGAAGGAGATGACTCAAGATTCTTGGGGATTGGAATTAGGCCTGGGGATACTAGTTAGTTGCTCGAGTAGTTTTGGAATCAAAACCAAACCTATAAAAATTATCAAGAAATCATTTAATGAGGAAAAAATAAGAGGTAGAAAACCTTATAGCTAGGTGATCGAAGAAATAGGTGCACACCTTGTGGAATCAGGACAAGTCATTGGAATTCCAAAAAATTACTTTAAAACCCAACATAAGTGATCATGAAGTTAATCTCATGGACTGTGCAAGGCATAAATTCCCCATCCAAACACATAATGCTGAAAAAAATGATAATACAAGAGAAGGTTGAGATAGTTATGATTCAAGAAACAAATTGTGAGAGAGATTCAATGGGAAAGATGTCAAAAATGATATGGAAAGGGTGCGAGGTAGAAGCTGTAGATTTTGATGGGGCCTCAGGAGGCCTGAAAATTCTTTGGGACCCTACGAAATGGAAATTGGACCTGTTTGTCCTCTCCCCGAGAATCCTCATCATGAGCTTCAAGGATTTAGACCTCAGTGACACGACTTCATATCGAATTCATATGGTCCTCATGTCCCCCCTTTCAAGTGAGAGTTTTTGAAATCCCTGGACCACATGGGGAACTCCTTGAGCGGCCAACACATGGTCGTACAGGGTGAAATCAACATGATCACAACCCTATGGGAAGAAAATGGTGGTGCAAGACAATTGGAGGGAGAGAGTGACTCCTTTAGAGTTGGATAACTAGTCATAGGCTAGTAGACATCCACCCCAGCAATGGCTCTTTTACTTGAACTAATAATAAAGGCTTGGAAAGAAACATAGTTGTGCGGCTAGAAAAATTTAAGACCTCATAATCCCTTTTCCGAGATCAACAAGAAATAGCTACTGAACTTCTCCCTTTATTTGGCTCAAACCATTGTCGGATCAATATTACTTGGGAGGAAACCATAGCAACCCACCTTTGGTTATTCCGTATGGAAAAATTCTGGATGGATCACCAAAATTTTATGCCTAATATTGAAACCTAGTGGGGAGAGCAGCCAAATCTTCATGGAACAAAAAGTGTACCAGTTCCAACAAAGGTTAAAGCATGTCAAAATCCAACTCAAGAAATGGAATAAGGAATTATTTGGTAACATCTTTGAAGAGAAGAATCGGTTAGAATCAGAAATGGAAACATTTCAACGATTATCATCCTCAAGAATATATTTAGAGGAGATACTTGATCGAAAAAATCAAATCAGAATGGAGATAGATAAGCAGGAGCGTCGGGAATAAATTCTATGGAAACAAAAGTCTAGAATCCGATGGTTGAGGGAAGGAGATCGATATAAGAAATTCTTCCACAAATCCCTTCTCTAAATAATAAATTCGAACAAGATTGTGACCCTTGTTCATGGCTTGGGTGAAAGAAACAACTCCCTGGAAGACATAGAAAAGGAAATGGTTAACCATTTAAAAACCCTCCTCATAGAACCGGATCATGAGAGGATGGAGGATATCCATGAGATCTCTAGGAACATCCATAAGTTTATCATCCCTGACCAAAATAAATTTTTAATGGGACCGACCTCCCTAAAGGAAGTAGAAAGAACAGTTATGGATATGAAAACAGGGAAGTTCCCGGTCCCTTATGGATTCACTTCTGAGTTCTTCTAGAAGTGTTGGAAAATAATTGGAAAACACATCTGGTAGGTTGTGGAAGAACCATGAACGTCGGGCTCCATGCTCAAATCTTTCAATGCTACATTTTTAGCTCTAATCCCAAAGGAAAAAGAGGCGAATACGACAGAAAATCTCTGACCAATTGCGCTCTGTAACGTTATTTACAAAATTGTCTCCAAACTAGCGAACAATAGATTTAAACCCATGTTAAAAAATATTATCTCCAAGGAGTAGGGAGGATTCGTGGAAGGGCGACAAATCATGGATGGGATTGTGATTTCACACAGAATAGTCCACTCAATGAAGCAATAAAAAAATGTTGGCATGATCATTAAATTAGACATGTCTAAAGCTTATGATCGAATAAGTTGGCACTTCCTGAGGAAACTGTTCATGTCTTTCGGCTTTGTAGAGGACTGGGCCACTGGATAGTTGGTTTGGTCCCCTCAACTTTCTTCTCTATTCTTATCAATGGTTCCCCATCAAAAACCCTCAACCCAACAAGGGGTATTCGACAAGGTGACCCTCTCTCCCCCTATATTTACATCATCTTAGTTGAAGGCCTGGTAAGACTAATCCAAAAGGAGGTGGAAGAGAACAAACTTCAAGGTATAAGACTACAAGAAGGGTTAGAACCCGTGACCCACCTCCAGTTCATCGACTACAACTTGCTCATGGGGATCCCTACTATCAAAGAAGTCAGAACGATTAGAAGCATGTTAGATCTATAAAAATAATCGTCATGTACAATCATAAACCTTGAAAAATATCAATTTTTTTCTTTAACACTTCTATTTCTATCCAAAGACACATAGCCAAGATTCTTATTTTCCAGAAATCTAGTCTCCCCTCCAAGTACTTGGGAGCCCCGCTTATCGACAAGGTCATCTGCAATACTACATGGAAAGAGATTTTGGATAAATTAGAAACAAAGATGATGAACTAGACTCATAGAATCCTGACTCTCCCTGGTAGAAATATTCTCATCAAATCGGTCCTAAGATCCATGCCCCTGTACCTATTCTTAGTGTTGGTAGCTCCGAAAGGAATCCTAAAAAAGCTTAGGAACCTCCAAAGATCCTTCCTATGGGGAGGGGCCACAAAAGTTTAAAAAATGGGCTTTATTAGCTTGGAAAAAACTATGTAAACCAAAGACCCATGGAGGTACTAGAATCAGGGATCCCCTACATGCAGGTAGATCTCTAGAAAACAAATTATGGTGGAGATGGATCACTAACCTAGGCCAAAGTGTGGAAAAACAAATATGCTCATGAGGTAGACCCTCAGGACCTCATCTGCATGGATGGTTTCCATCTGGGATCTCTTATCTAAAAATCATCCTGGAAGAATCAAGAGCTAATCCAACAAGAAAGTTTATGGGAAGTTCATAATGGGAAGACTTCCCTCTTCTGGGATCATGCCTGGGATAAAATCTCAACCCCAAGAAGGAATGGGATGTGCTAGAACCTCTATGTTGGAAAAAGGATGGACCTAGGTCCATCAATATTGGGAGAGCTTGGGCACCCCATCAACACAAATTACAAGAATATGGAAAGATTTGGCCGATTGGCCTGCCTATCTATACCCAAAGATTGTAAATATGAGATTTCCCTCAGAAAGATAAAGTGAAGAAATGGTATGGATATTATCCAATGGGGAAACAAAGGAGAGGGGATGTACAAAGTAAAAGATGCCTATTTGCAAGCAACGAACTTGTCAAAAGAGGGTAGGAGGCAAGACTGGAAGCACAACTGACAACCAGGGATCTCTCCCAAAATAACAACTTTCTTCAGAGGATTTGGGATTTTGGGGCAATAATGTTTCAGAGAGCTGGGATAGACAGGGAAAATCGAACAAAACTAATCACCCACTTGTTAGTCAAGCCTTTCCAAAATCCCATCTTGAATAAATCTTGGGATATATTTCTTGGGATCTTGATGTGGAATCTGTGGAAGGAAAGGAATAGACAAATTTTTAAGCAAAATTCCATATCTATTGAGGGAGCGTGGAAAACATTAAAGAGAACATCCAAGAATCCATCGCTGCGAGTACCCGATCAGTGGAATATAGAATAGGAATATGTGGGAAGATGACATCTTTAGGTGTCATAATTTTGACTTGGCCTTCCAACAAGCTCCCAAAACTCTTCCCCGAAAAGCAGAAGCAACATAGCAAGTTTGGAAGCCATCGGAAAAAGGATCAATGAAGCTGAATTTTGATGGTGCATCCAAGGACAACCTCGGGAAATTTGGTGTGGGGGGACTATTAAGATACCCATAGGGGAGAATCATGGATATGTTTTCCAGTAACCTGGGGTACAATTCCAACAATGGGGCAAATCTAGAAGGACTAATTAGAGGCCTAGACTTGGAAAAACACCATGGTATCTCGACCTTGTAGGTGGAAGGAGAATCTTTCCTGATCATTTCAGCTTTAAATTGCTTGAGAGGGGGAAAAACTAGGAAAAAACTCCACTAATTGGAGATTATCATATGGATGGATGGAGGTCACAATCTTGATTCAACACTTCCAAGTGTTAATTCCATCCCAAGTTCATCGAAAAACCAACTCAGTGTCGTACTACTTGGAAAATGTAGGTTTCCTTCAGAATTCTTGAATGACGAAGTGGCATTTGGGGGACCCCACCGAGTCTCCCACTTGGAAAGAATCCATGAGTCTAAGAATTCTTGTCTAAGCGTTCTTGACATGAATTGCCACGTGAAGTTCCAGGTAGTGGAAGCAACAATAGATGGATATCTGACACGAGGGCACAAGACAACCATCGAAGGACTGAGCAATATGGGCCCAACTGGAAAACCAGATCTGTCATCAAATGCCACTCGGTTCTTTGAGAAGATGGAGGAAAATCCCTCTCCCTATGTCATGTTGGGAACCTGTCATGCAGAGATAAATCACGTCATAGTCAGGGTTGGAGATCATATTGACCATCCCATTATCCCACACTAATTTGATGCAAGGAAAAATGGAGGATGGTTTTCATAACAACTTCTCAAGAAGCGCTCATGCCAGTTCATGGGGAGCCTACAGAAAATATCGAGTGTCATTACTGTAGATTGATATTGAATTCCCCCATCATGGTAAGGTGGGATAAAACGTTGGGAGCTTGCATCAGATCCAAAGGATAAAGAAGATTCGTAGTTGAGGTAGTTACGAGTAGAAGATCAAAAGGATGATGGGTACAACCACCTACTATTCGAGCCATGTGAATGAATTAATGGCATGGAGGAAAGAACCTCAAGACTTGGGGTCTGCATCCCCCTTTGGGCATGCCAGTTTTGATATTAAAAAATCCTCTAGGCGAGAAAAAAAGGAAAGAAAACTTGTCAGAATTATGGATGCGTAAGAGTTGGTCGAAGAAAGGAAAGTCCCTTCCAAAGTGCCTCATCTATCTCTAGTACCATCTTCGAGTTTTCCAGAATATAATCTTAGAGGAGATATAGTTTTTAACTTCTCTAACCATGGCGAAGAAGGGGGCAAGACCAAAAGGTAAACAAGCAGAGCCTTCATTATCGAGAGTTTCGGCTACCGGTCAAGGGTAGCTCACGTTGCTTGGATGACTGAGATGTGGTTTCAATACCCAAGCATAGAGAAAGAGAATAAGCATGACATGGGCATTAAGGAAGTTGTCAGGCACCAGTGACACCTAAATTCAAATGCATACATCGTTAGAGAGGTGCAGTATTGGGTGGAGGACCCTAACTACACTCATACTAGAGGAACTTGATTCTTCCAATTAGAAGATATGTATTGGACAATGAAGGCTATGGTGGTTCAGGCCGTGGACCAGATCAAAAGGGATAATGACCATACTACCCAGGTGATTGATATTCTCGATTGAAAAGTTGATCTATTTTTACGCTCATAGTTCGGGATCAAGTTCAAAGTTCGACAGGAGACCCAACACCATCACTCTACCAGAACATGGGACTACCCCATTCAAATCGAGGACGATGACACTACAGGAGAGGCAGTTGACAATATTTGAAAAGGAGAAAAAGGAAATGAGTGCCTGGAATACCAGGGGGGACCCCACAAGCCAAAAGTCGAGTTATGATATTCCATCTTTTGGTTTTTTTTTTTTGCTTCTCTGTCTTACTTCCATTAAGTTTAATTCCATATAGGTATATATGAATCTACCCCCGTTGTTGTTTCCTTCAAAAGGGGCAGTGTGAAATGCTTTGAACTATCTCAGACTGGTCAGTTTTATCTTATGTATCATGGAGGGGGCTGGTTTTCGTTTTGGCAGCCCCCATATCAGATCCCTAGGATGACCTATTAAGACTTTTACCAGTCCAGTGTCCTAGTTTTCTCTATGGTAGGTCCTTGCTGGTTGGATTGTACTTTTACTGTCTATAAATAGAAGTATATTTCCTTTTTTAGCTTAAAAAAAAAACATGCGAGTTTTCATACTGTTGTTGATGTCAGTTTTCAACAATAAATTGGTCAATAATATATGAAAAAATAACAATTGAATATCAATAATTAGCTATCATTGGAAAAGTGTAATATAGTTTATGGAATGATTTAATAATGTTGAAAAGGGGGGAGGAAGTTTTGAAGAGCTATGAGGTATGCTAGGGTTAGGGTTGTTTCATCTCTGGTGCACTTGGACGACCCTAGTGGGGCACAATGATTCCAAGCGAGGGAGGGCCATGAGGCAGCTCCTACAGTCAAGCGGTGGCTGGAAAAATAGGTGGGGTTTCCAAGCACCCAACCTTTGAACCACCTCCAGATCTTCTCTCGCGACTTCTCTTTGAGGGAACATTCAAGGATAGGGAAATGGACATCGACTCAGGGAATGCTCCAACAAGAGAAAGACGAACCTGGGTACCTAGAAAATGTATTCCTCAAGCGTCACTAGCACCAAAATATGTCATAATCACACCCAGAATATAAGAACAAAATAAATACATGCACGATTATGCCCTCGTCAGGAAATTTCTAGGGCTATGGCCCTTTGAACGTGAGCTAGTAAAATGGATACACCATTGGTGGAATCCCAAAGGCCATTTTTATCTCCAGTTAGGATCAAAATGATTCTTCACAATAATATTTCACAATCTAGAGGACATAAGCCACATATTTGATGGAGGCCCTTATTTTTTCAACTACGCGTGATTCTTCTTGCGATTTTGGATGGAGAAGTTTATCCCTGAAATAGAGGAATTTGCACATGCTGCAGTGTGGATAATACTTTATTCCATGCCCCAAGAGTTCTGGCTGGAAGAGGTTCTAGTAGGCATTGGAAATACCATTGGAGTATATGCTAAATCTTTAGAGGCAACAAAGAAATGACGATACACCTCCTATGCGTGCATCTGTGTCTACCTGAATATTTGAAAGCCGCTACTAGGATCCATTTCCCTAGAATACCATGATGAGGACTCGCTAAAAACCATTGACTATGAGCACATACCGTTCCAATGTAGTAAATGTCATGAGCACAGTCACCTCTTTAGAGATTTCCCCCTCAACATGAGAAGCAAGGATGAAAACCCAAAAACAAGAAAGAACAAAGACGAATTCATCCCAGTTGTAGGGAGACACAGACAGGGGGGGAGGATAACGACAACCATCACCAATAAGGAATTGCCTTCCAGCAACCTGTATGATGCCCTACAACAACTTCCAGAGAACATGGATGCCCCACAGGTCCCCTCTTCAGAGAAAACACAAAAAAACCAAGAGAAAGGGAAAGCGATGGACACCCCAGGTGTTGAGAAAACCACTTCTTTTCCAAGCTCTAATACCACAATAGTATAACCCTCAGAGATATAAGATAGTGATGAAGAAATGAATCTTGATGAGCATGACTTAGTTGGAGTAGATCTGGAACATGTGGAACAAGCTTACCGACACCATAAATTATATACCTTTTCTCCATACCAGCAACGAAAAGTCCACAAAGTCTTTCTCAACTCCACAACTGGCTCCACCGCTAGATCTAGTTCGGATCTAGGAAAAATAGGGGAATATACCAAAAGAGAAATGTAAAACCTAGAAAGATGAAAATAAAATAGGAAGGAAATCCACCCAGAAGATGATACAGGAGATTGGACACTTCATGGTTAACTCTGGTCAGATTCATCTCATTTCTAACAGATTCCCCTCCCTCCCCTCCCCATCCTCATCATGAAGATCATCTCTTGGAATATAAGGGGACTCAATGATCATAGAAATAAAAGGATACTACAAGAGATTATCATAGTGGAAAAACCAGATATGATGCACCTCCAAGAAACAAAATGCATAATGAAGGAAATGGATAAAGTTCTCTCTTGATGCTAGAAGCATGGGAAAGGTATCTACACTGATGCTACGGGATCCACAGGAGGTTTGGAAATTATTTGAAACACGAGTGCAGTGACCATGGACAATTTATTCACAACCACGTGGTCCATCTCAGTGACCTATCAACTCATTGATTCCAACAAGCCTGGCTACCTCACAAATGTTTACAGACCAGCCATACCAAGAGACAAGAATTGCTTTATCAGGAACCTAGAGGGACTCGCCACCCTCACCTACAGAAGTAGATGGATTCTTGGAGGGGACTTCAATACGATATGCAGTTTGGACGAGAAAAGAGGCGAAACTCGTCGACTCGAGGTAGAGTCAGAGCACTTTCAAGACCTTATCTATAAGTTAGGCCTCATTCATATAGAAACACCAAATGGACTCTTTAACTGGACAAATCGAAGATCAGGATCCCATCAGGTAGCTTGCCTACTGGATCACTTCCTCCTATCTGATTCCCTCTTAATGGAGGGCACAACTCTAGAATCTCGCATCCTTGACATCCACGGATAGGATCACTGGCCCATCCAACTCTGGTTAGAAATTCCATCTTATCTAGGACGTAAAACCTTCAGATTCAAACGTTTTTGGCTCAACCACCCATATTTTCAACTCAATTCCCACACTTGGTGGAAGGAGGCGTCCATCCCGGATGGCTCCAAGATGTACAGATTCCAACAGAAACTCAAAAACTTCAAGCATAAACTCAAAGCTTGGAACAAGGAAACCTTCGGTAATATATTTGAATCCCAACAACAACTAAAGGAACAAATGAGAACCCTACAAATCCAAATCTGAGATTAAGGCATCTCTGAAGAAATCAGGATGCAGGAAGCAAAAATAAGCCAAAAGTTGGAGGAAATAAAATCCCAAGAGGAGATCTTATGGAGGCAAAAGTCTCACATCCAATGGCTATAGTAGGGCGACAGAAACACCAAATTCTTCGACAGGTCCACCCTTGAATGAAGACATGCCAACCGCATCACGCAGCTAATCATAGAGGACGAGCACACCCTCCACTCTCATGAGGACCTAGAATCTGAGCTAGTCACTTACTATCAATATCTATTGACTAAACCCTAGGTGGATAGATCTCAATCCATTCCCCACATCACTCATCATATGCCCTCCAAAATAATGGCGGAGAAGAATGACACATTGCTAAGGCCTATTACGATCAAGGAAGTGGATCAGGCATTCCATGACACTCCAGTAGGAAAATCTCCTGGGTCGGAAGGTTTCACTTCAGACTTTTTTCATCACTGCTGGAAGATGGTAAGGGAGGAGGTGTGGGAAATCATTGAGAACCCTTATTCTCAAAAAAGAGTAAGTCAACCACCCAAAACAGTTTCGACCTATTTCTCTCTACAAGGCCATCTACAAGCTCCTAACAAAGGTGATAGCCCAGTGCCTCAAACCTATCCTTCCCTTCATCATTTTGCTAGAACAATCAGGTTACATGGAAGGAAGGTAGATCTTGGATAGCATTATCCTGGCTCATGAAGTTATCCATTCTCTTCAAAAGACTCGCACTCCAGGTATGTTGTTAAAACTTGATCTTTCCAAAGCTTTTGAAAAACTAAGCTGGGGTTACATGTGTTTCATTCTCTTAGCCTTTGGTTTTGACTCTTCTTGGATTAACTGGATCTCAAATATCACCTACACTTCCTTATTTTAAATCCTCATCAATAGATTCCCCTCTCACCCTTTCTCACCCACCCATGGGACTAGGAAAGTGGATCCTTTGTCTCCGTTCCTTTTCATAATCATGGAGAAAGGTCTAAGATGCTTTATTCAAGAATCAATAGCGAACCATACTTTGGCTAGATTACCCTTGCATGGAATTGATCCTCTGATATCCCACAATCAATTTGTTGATGATACCTTAATGATGGGTTCCCCCATAGTCCAAGAGGCCCAAAAAATGCTCTCCATTGTTCAAACCTTATGCGATGCCTCTAGAATGGAAATTAACAAGGAAAAGTCCTAGATCTTCTTCTTTAACACCCCAATGTTGATCCAACTCCACATTACCACAATCTTGGGTTTCACTCGAAGCTCTCTTCCATCCAAATATCTTGGTATTCTCCTCCTCGACAAGGCCCTTAGGAATAACTCCCGGGAAAGTCTCCTCACTTCCTTTTCGAAAAGGCTTTCCTCCTGGACCTATCATGTTATCAATCTCCCCAGTCTCCTTATTCTCCTCAAGTCCTTGTTGCACGCCCTACCCATCTACACCTTCTCGGCCCTTTTAGCTCCCAGCTTTGTTCTTAATGCTATCAAAACCTTGCAAAGAAACTTTCTATGGCAAGGGGCCAAAACAGGGAAAACTTTGGCATTGATCAGTTGAGAAAGTCTCTGCAAACCCAAGGCACAAGGGGGTTTAGGGCTAAGAGATACATAAACTATGAACAAAGTTTTGAGCACCAAAATTTGGTGGTGATGGCTAAAGAGACCTCAAGATCTGTGGGCCAAGATGTGGAGAAGAAAGTACACACCCAACACTGCAGAAAGGAACTTAATCAGATGTAATGGAGACATCCTAGGGTCCTTAATTTCGATGGAAGCTAGGTAGAATCGAATCTTAGTGGTCAATCGCACCTTCTAGGAACTTTGCAATGACCAAACAACTTTCTTCTAGAACAACTCGTGGTAGCAGTTACGTGTTCTGGTGCATGACACCCGGGTTGGAACCTTTCTCATCCTGAATACCCAAGCGGGGATAAAAAAAGTCACAGACTACTGGCAGAAGCACTCCATAGATTCAACTAGGAGATGTTGGAAATCCACTAGAGAGGACCTTCATATCGCATAGCACGTGGACCTACAACCCTGGTACGACCTGATCAGCTCCAGGAAAATTCAAATTTTACAGGGAGAGGACATCCTACGATGGGGACATTCTTCAAGGGGCACTTTCAATATCCAAGAAGCTTACACCATCAAGGTGAACCCCATTCACCCTCCCCTGGGAAAATTTTGTACTAAAATCTTGTCACTCAAGCATTGGCCCAAATTCAATACCTTCCTTTGGTTGGTGGCTCATGGTAGCATTCTCACCTGGGACAATCCCATGAAACAGGGGTTCACAGGGCCTTCCATATGTCTTCTCTGCATGAGGGATGCAGAAACACTAAATCACCTACTAAACCTATGCACCTACAACTCCCAAGTATGGGATCATTGCGCGTCAGTCATGCGCACTTCAAATCGTAAGCGAGATAGCCTCAACACAACTATTGAAGAGTGGTGGGATGTGGCCTTCCAATCAACCATTTTGAACCGCATATGGCAGCTACTCCCGGGTTTCATTCTATGGAAACTATAGAAAGAAAGAAATAGAATAATCTTTCGAAACACTCAAAGAGATTGGCAATTCTGTTGGACCCAAAGATGCACCAACATCAAAGAAACAATCAGTCTTTAGAATTGGACAAAAGTGGACCTGATCTATCCAATTTGAGAACATGGCATCATGAACAATTGGAATCTCATTTTAAAACCAACCTATTCCATCACAACTCAGATATTTAAGCTTAAGGATATCCCCTCTCATTGGTCCTCTCCACCTGAAGGTTTCATCAAGATGAATTTCGACGGGGCCTCCAAAGGAAATCTAGGAGCAACAGGCTTTAGAGTGGTCTTTCGAAAACACTAGGGGAACATTTTTCTCATCTCAGTGGGAAGCATGGGTCACACAACTAAAAACGTGGCAAAGTTGTGGGGTATTACAAGAGGTCTGCAAATCTCTCTAGCACAAGGTTTTAATAAATTGATTGTGGAAGGGGACTCACAAGTCATTCTCAACCTCTTCAAGAAAATTCTGAATGGAGCGGATCCAGAAAAAAAATCGCCTTGCTGGAGACTCTCATATGGGCTCAGGACCATAACGAATCTCATCCGACACTACCAAGATGTCATTCCCTCACATGTGAGAAGGAAATAAAATCATATTGCAAATGATCTAGCCAACATAAGAGTTTCCCTATATGGAGAGGACCTTATTTGCTTGGCTTCCACCTACCAGTTACATCCCACCCTCCAGAGATGTAGTGACAGGGCTTTGGCTATAGACAGTCCCCCGTATGGGGTGTTAGTGCAGGGCAGGTGCCGCGAGTATGGGAATGGAGACTGTCAACGAGGAAAAAACCACGTGACAAGCATGTGACCCTCCCTATCTCCCACACCATGAACTTAAAGCCGATTCATTACTACCAGAGAACCATTAATCCTAGTGTGCTCTTCTCTGGCCTCCCGTCCATTCGATGGATCGGCCATTACTTTGGTCACCTTTGCATGTGTGTGTCCTCCCCTCTCAGTGGTATTCATACCATGAAGCTCACTAGTGTCGTCTTCATCTCTATTATGTTCTATCCGAGCCATCCCGTGGTCTGCGCCCTCCTCTGGTGCTCTTTGGCCTTCCTTGCCATTTCACTATTCCTTCTTACCTTTTCTCTGTTTCATCCATGCTGAGACTGCGTGGGAAGTCCAAACGCGGTTCTACTTGGCAAAAAAAACAGATGCGCTTGGAAATTCACCCCCCGCCTTCTCCCGCACCCTCGCATAACTCGTCACCCTCCTCACCATCTTCTTCAGAGTAGTCTGCACATAGTCTCAGTGGTCTCCCACCTCTCTCCTCGCCCTATGTGTGTAGAATTGAATGGTTCGACCTTCTGGAAACCTCATTGGGCTTCAACCTAGGGCCGATACCAAACTTGGCCTCATCTTCGCAACCTGACCTGGTCGTCCCTCCTAATTCACCCGAGAACTCTGCTCCTGTGCCATCGCTAGTGCAATCGCCATCGATTAAATCTCCACATGAACGTTTCTTCGGAAACAATGAGAAGCATCATGAGTAGCCCCACTCCTGCTCAGACTGCGTGACTTGCACAAAGGTACAAGATGGCCTTGGAATTTTGCAAGGCCTGGTGTTCAAGGTGCACAAAGAGGTGGACGACCTGTGCTTTTGAATGTAAGTCTTGGATGGAAAGGGGAAACAAATCTTGTAGATGCTCTCCTCTTTGCACGGTTCGTGCCACCCCTTAGAAGTGACACGAAATGCACCAAGGGACGCAGAGACGATACTGGTCCCAGCCTCGCATAGGTCTCCGGTGGACGAAGCAGCTCCAGAATTGGCTACAACGCTCCAGACACCCACCTTGGACTTAGTGCCACATTGGATGCCCACAACTTGAGCTGCACAAGTGTCAGACTGCATGGACTGTTGTTTGTTTTGATTATATTATGCCACTTGTATTTTCAGTTATAATCAGTTATGTTTGTCTAGAAGTTCTAGAGGCTCTAGAGGCCTTGGTGAATCAGTTTCCCCATGGGGCGATTCCACTCCAGGTGCTTAAGGATTTTATATGACTCTTTTTTTGAAACAATGGTTTTGGACATGGGAGGCTGGCTGAATTGGTTTCCCCACGGGGCAATTCAGCTACTACAGTCTCAGATAGATAGTCGATGCTAGAATAATTACTTACAAAAAAGAAAAAAAAATGGTCAATAATATTCAATCCTTTGTGTGTTATGGAAGGATTGAAAAAAATTTGGTAGTATGCTTGCTTTCTAGCACATAGTTGAAAAAAAACTCAGTAGTGTTTACATTGTTGTTTGATTATTTGCAACTAAACAAATTGGGAAAAAAATCAACAATGTAAAAAAATTAGCCATGTTTACATGTTTTATTTTCAACCATATATCAACAAATTGTTTCCAATCAGTAATTTTTTAAGGATTTATACTTGTGTTAAAGTGTAGAAATGTTGAAAAGATTTTATATAGCTTCTATAAAATTTTGGTGATTCTTAACGTAAAACAATTTTATCTCATATAAATTGGGCTTATCATTTTTAAGAAAAATGGAAATTGAGAAACAAAAGCCATGAAAAATTAGCCTCTAAAATTTTCCATATTTTCAATCCTCATGACTTGCATTTCTATGTTGTTGATAGATACAATTTAAACACAAAATTAAATTCCAATAACAACTATTATTGATTGATAAATTAAAAATAATATTACAATTCTAATAACTTAACTTATAGTAGTTAATAAAATTTAAATAAAAATGTAATTACATAAGTTTTATAACTTGAATTAAATCACATATTTATAGGTTTAGATGCCATGATATAGCCGTGGTGGTTAGATGGGAGGTGGGTGGTAAGCTATCACAAATGTTGGATCGAACTTTATTATTAGATGAAGATTTTGTCTTTATTTTGTGATAAACAAAAATGTTAATGAGCTCTCTATTTTTTTTATTTTATTTTTTATAAAACAAAAATAGAGAGCTCGCCTTATCAAGATATATAGGTTGATCAAGATTTGAACCTTCCATCAAGGGTTTAGTTAATCCATTCAATACCTCGATTCAATACTATATTGGAAATAATATATATTAATACGACAAAATTTACTAATATTTTATAAGAAAAAAGTAATATTTGCTAATTTAAATTATTGTTAATATAGTAAAGTAGATTTTAAAAGATATAATAATAATAATAATAATAATAATAATCTATTTTTATAGTTACTGTTAATCACACTAAATTAATAATATGATAAAGTTAATTATAGAATTTTTTTTTATTGATCAGATTTATAAAATGTTTCAAAATAGAGTAAATTTGGAAACTTATACTAATAAAATAATAATTGAATCAAGTTATAAAAATAAAAAATAGAAAATTGGATTGAATTTAAATCTTTAAAATTAATCTTAGATATATAATATTTATATTTATAAAAATTTGGATATTAAAATACAAATATTAAAATGGTTATTGTTGTTGAATTTATAAATGATTAAATTCTTTTTAAATAATGTAATATTTAGAATCAAAATTTTCAAAGTTTTTTAGTGAAAGAGTAAAAAACTCGGTTTCCAATTTAGGTAAATGTTTTAATAACAGTATTTTTAATAGTATATCAACCTAAATACATTTTAATTTCAAATTTATATATGAAAGAGCCATTAAATATTTTAAAGTGTAAAACTTTTTGAAAAATTTGATTCCTTTATATAGAAAATAAATTTAATATTAAAATAGCTTTACACTAATTTATTAATTATATTAATTTAAAATTTATGAAGTAGAAAAGTACAATTTTATTATGCTAAAAAACAATACAATTAAAATATACATTTTGAAATGCAAAACGACAAGCGAAAGTATTTACGAAGAACATTAGTCTAGACTTTACCTAAAGATGAAAAAGATGATTTTGTTAAGTTAACTTTACCTTGAGATGAAAAAAAGATTTCGTTAAATTGAAAAATGATAGCGTAATAGATTTAAATTGAAAAGGTATAATGTACACTGAATGCAAAATGATAAGTGAAAACGTGAAAGAAGCAATGTTCATGGAAATGAAATTATAGACTTGAACAAATACCGACATAAATATTATTAAAAATCATATTCTTAAAAAGTAAGGTGCTGAAAACGGTGGTTTGAGATAACTACATGTCATTATGCTATGATGATACAAAGTGACGCAATTACACAATGATGTTTGAGGTATCTCACTTCTTTTTGTGTTATATAAGTTCATTACCCTGCCCACCATATATATATATATATATATATATATATATTAAAAATGCTTTATGGTGGGCAGGGCATTAAACTTACAAGTGCAATGATGTGTCCATATTCAAAGGTTCATTATTACAGGGTTAAATAGAAACAATACTACATCCTCCTTGGATTTGTAAAATGATTTTTTACTTTAAAAAAATAAAAAAATTATTTGAATTTTGTAAAATAGGTTATTTAAAAAAAATGCTTTATGATGTGCATTAAACTTATAATTGCAATAATGTGTTAATATCAAAGTGCACTATTGCAGGGTTAACTAGAAAAAATACCAAACCCTACTTAAATTTGTAAAAGAGTTTTTTATTTTTAAAAAATTGTTTTATGCTTAGAGAAACTTTGTGGAATAAATTTAGTTGGCTCACTTTAAAAGGCACCTCAATCATAGCTCTATCTTTAGAAGAAAAATCTCAAAAGACACTTCAATCGTAGCTCTATTCTTAGAAGAGAAATGACAAAGGCAATGAATATGACATTACAACATAGTTACCTACTTAACTAGAATCCTCTAGAGTTTTAATTTTTTTTGAAGTTGTATTTAATGGATGATTTTACCCTATTTTAAAAACCTATGTTCTAAGATCACCTCATTTTTAGAGATTCTAAATATTTTTTATTATAAAGTATCAATATTTCTTTTTAAATGGTAGTTTTTCAATTTGTTTCATATTTTAAAAACATCTATTTTTTTTTAAATGTTTTTTTTTTAATTTTTTTAATGTATTTTTAAAATGTAAAATTTGATGTTTATAACATTTTTTTTTTTAAGTAAAAAAGATGGATCCTGTTATATTATCATAAGCAAGGTACAATAACTGTTTGCAATGCCAGTTGTCCCGCCTAAGTAGGAAACCGAGACAGCTGGGCATCCTGTGCCAAGTGTTTCCCATTTAACAAAATAGACATGGTTCCGTCCTGCCCGAAGGAAACCAGGACTGTCACTTATGAAATTCAAACTGTATGCCATAAGCTAGTTGTAAGAAAACTAAAAACTAACTGAGCTAAAGCTTAATGCAGAACAAAAAAGGGACTCCTAACCAAGAACATCATTGAACCTTTTTGCCTGTACGCTTCTCCTCATTCCCATGTTGTCGCCAGCCTGCTGGAAGCACATAAGTCTGCGCACATGTTGGGCATTGCCGCTGTGGTAGATTTTTGGAGTGGGCCGCGAAAAGCATGTCCAACCGCTAATCAATTCTAGCAAGGCGAAAGACCTGGTCGTCCATCAGACTTATGAGCTCGAAGATGAGAGCGAGGTACCCCGAGTCGGTGAAGGGTGGCTGCTCCTGCCAGTGACTGTCGACGGAGGCAGGGTGTCTGGGTTCCGTTGCTTCTTTGCTTGTCTGCTTCGAGTGGTTGAGAGACTGGCTCGTCGTCCCCATGGTTGCGTCGGGAGGGGTCTCTTCTTCAACAAAACAGGTGGTGAAATGCTCCTCTGGGCTATTGTCTTTACGACCAGTCTAAATGTCCACAAGCGGAGGCTTGTCTTCCAATCCAAACTCGGTGGGTGGGTTCCAATTGTCTGGGACTGTAAACAGAGGGAGCTTGGGGTAGCTTTGCATGGCATCCTCCAAGGCAATTTCTTCCACATATGCCATGGGAGGCATTTGCGGTTTCCTGCGCCTTCGAGTGGATGCCATGGCCAGCGCCTGCTCAAACTTCCTCTGTCTCTGGCGTCGAGACTCGACCGTGTACCAAGCAACACCCCTGCACGGCTTTCCTCGTGCCCTGGGCATAGTGGAGACCCTGGGGATGACCAGGGTTCCTAGCGGACGGACTGCTCTGCTCCAGAGCTTCAATGGGGCCTTGAATCTCTGCGTCGGTGGAGTGTACTGTTGTTGCTCTGGTGGAATGAACACTGCAATGAACAAATGCCGGTCGATGCTATCAATTCCAGTGATAAGGCGAAGGGCAACCGCGACCGCCATAGCCATTAAGGCTTGGTGCTGAGTGCGCTGGTGGCTGGTACTGTTCCCTTGCATGAAGAGGCTCGTCGTTTGGTTACGGCTACTGTAATCCATGGTGTGTTAATGGCTGAGGGGATGGTCGCCGATGGATGCATTAATATTGCGTCCCGGCATCAATCCGCGTGGCTCTGATTTGCTACGTGGCACCCCATCCGAGGTTGATGTTTATAACATTATTAAACATATTATGTATCATTTATTTTTTCAAAATTATGATTTCCATTACTTATTTTAGAATGAGATATATTTAAAATTGCAAGTGAAACTATTGTTCTTAAATATTTGTTTAGCTTTACTATAATGTATTGCTAATAGTTATAACTAAATAACATTATTTTTAAACATTTAGTAATAAAACATATATTTAAAAGATAGTTATAATGAAGAATGTATATATTTTAGTTTTTTTTAAATGTTATTATCAAATAAAATATTTTTGTGGTTAAATTTAAAAAAAAAAAAACAATAAAATAATTTTACATATATTATTTATTTGTATAGATTTTGTGTATAAAAATGTCAATATTTAATATTATTTTCTATGAAGTAATGAAAGCCAAAAACTATCCAATTAATATGATAAATAAATATATAAATATTTGTTATTAATGTAAAATATCAAAGTCTTAAACATTACAAATATTATTTTCTTCAAGGACATCTTCCCTATCAAATATTCCAAATTCATCATTTTCAACAGGTAAACAATCATTTTCAAGAGTTTGAGTTTTTCAGTATACATCATTATGCCCTTCTATTGAGTTTTTTATATTCCCAAGTTATTTAAAATAATTATTTCCAAACAAAACTTTCAATGGTGGTTGATACTCTTTTGACATTTTTGTTACATATGATGCACTGATTTCTCCTTTCTTCAAACCAACTTTTGAATTTAAAATAAATCATATAAAAAAAATTATATATATATATATATATATATATATATATATATATATATATATATATATATACTCAATTTTTTTTTAAATTTAAAATTTAAAAATCAAAAACAAAAACAAAATAACAAATACTTTAAAAAAATAACAATTAAAAAAAAATCAGCAAAATTAAAAAAAAGAAGAAGAAGAAGAAGAGAACAACAACTAAAAACAAACATATTTGAAAAAAACAATAAGTAAAAGAAAAACAAAATAATCACCAAAATTAAAAAAGAGAAAATAAATAAACACACAAACAAAGAATAAGAAAGTGAGGGATTGTGATCTTTGTAATCTCCCTACCTCCCCTCTCCCCTACCGCTTGCCCCTTTCGCTCCCACTCATCCTCTTGCCCTTATTGTTTTCATCCTCCTCTCACTGCGCATCACCCTCCTCCCTTGAGCAATGAGTTTTTGAATCTGCCATTCAAAGGAGGAGGGTGATGGGCAATGGGAGTTGTTGGAGGAAAGTAGTGATGGGAGGAGGAGGAATGGAAGGGAAAGGGGAAGGAAAAAATGGGGGTGATTCTTGTGAAAAGGAGGAAAAGAGGGGCGATTATGGGAATTTTCCCTTGCTTTTCTTTTTTTTTTTTTATCATTTGTTTTTGTTTTTAATTTTTTAGTTTTTTTTTTCAATATTTTATTTATTTATTTTGATTATTTATTATTTTTTAGTTAAATTGTATGTGTTTTTTCTTTAAAATTTTGGGTGTTTAAGTGAGTTATTTTTTTATGTTTTTTTCTTATAAGTTATTTTTCTTCACAGTTTGTTTATTTAGTTTTTAAAATAAAATTTTGTTTATTTATTAGTTGTTATTATTATTTAAATTAAAGAGTGAGGGAGGAGTAGGGATTGGTAGGAGAAATTATCATAATTACCTCAATGTAGTAAAAAAATTTATGTGTTTAATTTATTATTTGTTTAAGTTTAAAAAAAATTAAATGAAGATTTTTTTTTTTTATTAAAAAATAATTAAAAATGATGAATTCATTCTTGTGAATTTAAATTATATATGAAATTGTTTTTTTTTAATACAATGTGTTTAGAGTAACAATTTAGGTGTATTTTAATATTATGGTTGCAATGGTACTAGTTGTTAAGGTCATCGTTTAAAAAGTGTTTCAATTTTAATTTTGACAAGAAAATGTGCTACTTGTAATATCACTTTTAGATTTAGGGGTTGATTTTAATATTTTTAGCTGTAACGGTACTAGTTGTTAAGACCACGACTTCAAAAATGTTGTAATATTGATATTGGGAGAAAATGAGGTGCTACTAGTAGCACCACTTTTTGATTTAAGGGTTGATTTTAAGGTTTTGGTTGAAGCAATAATGCTTGTTAAATCCATGGTTTCAAGCAAAATGTAATTTTAACCTCGAAAAAAATGGTGTTACTAGTAGTATCATTTTTTTAATTTGAGTGTTTATTTTAATGTTTTTGTTAGCAACATTACAACTTTTCAAGGCGATGTTTCATAAGGTTGTAATTTTAACCTTGAAAAAGAAGGTGTTACTGGTATAACCAGAGGATTAATTTAAATTGATATTTTGATGCAAAAATATAAGGTTTTAAAACTAAAATTCACTTTTGAAGTTATGATAATTTACTAATAACATTAATTTAAACTTTATCAAAAATAAATTTATTACTAATAACATTAATTTAAACTTTATCAAAAATAAATTTATGAAAATGAAAAATGATAAGCAATCTTATTTATCGATTGATCTTATTGAGGCTTTAAAACTACATGGTGTCACTTTTATGTATCAGGCTCTAAATAATTCAAGTACAAACATTCTTAGCTCTTATTGGAAAGAGGAAACTTCGCTTGGTCTCTCGGGGGATTTAGCAAAAGAATGGGAAATTTACCGGAGTGCCCTCCTAGGGACAGGGATATTGATGATGAGTTATTATGGGCGAGAGGAGACGGTTCAAGGATCCCCTTGGTAAGTAACTTATATAAGGCATTGGCGGAGAGAATATGGCAACATACAACAAAAGGTTGGAGCTTCAAGTTGTGGAAGTTGAACATCACTCTAAAAATTAAACTTTTCTTTTGGTTAGTCCTGAGAAACAAAATCCTCACTTGGGAGAACCTGCTATCAAAGGGGTGGGAAGGCCCGAGTATTTGTATCTTGTGTAGAAAGAACCCGGAGACACAAATCACTTGTTTATTCATTGTTCGTTCACTCGTCAAGTTTGTAAACTTCTTGCAGGGACCCTCAAGTTACTGTTGAGATGGGATGGGAGCTCGTTAGATGATTGTTTGGTGACTTGGGTTGGACAACACTCGAATTTGAGTGCGCTACCAACGATTGTCTGTTGGTATATTTGGATGGAGAGAAACATGGTCTTGTTCGATAATGTGATTATTTATTCTTATGCGGTGGCGACCAAGTCCATAGGATCTTTCAATATTTTTGTTTCATCTCGAAAAGGAACAAAACTTTGTAGGAACAATATCCCACCTCGGCTTCAACAAACGGTGGGGTGGTACAATGGAGCGGCTACAGCAGATGGATCTCTTAGTGGAGCGGGGGACATTATCAAATTAAATGAAACTACTTCGTATAAATGAACTTTCAACACTGGCCCCTGGACAAATAATAGAGCGGAGCTATTAGGGGTCTAGGCTACTCTTTTCTTAGCCATAAGATTACATATTACAGGGTTATAGATAATAGGGGATTCAAAGATCATTATAGATTTGTGTAATGGAATCGGGAGTCTCCATATCTTGGCGTTGGAAGGATGGAATGATCAAATTAAAAATTTGAGCACACTTTTTGAAAATAGTTCTTTTAATCATGCCTATAGAGAGTTCAATATGGAGGCGAACGACTTTTCGAAGAAGGCACTTAAGGATCAGTTTTAGCGAGGTTCGATTCTCCACACTCAGTGGGTAGATAACAATCAAGGACCTTCTAGAAGCTACAGAATTTTCTAATCTTTGTTGGAGTTTCTTTTTCTTCTATAGAAGACAATTTCTTACTTTGATGATTAAATGGGAAGTTTGAAATTGGCTGGAAGCTTGATTAAATTCTTTGAGTGATAGAGAAATAGCTTAATTTCGAAAGTTTGTAAAAACAACATTGAATTGATATATCTTTCTATAATAAAGCTAGAATGTTGCGCCTGCTTATTGGATTGCACGACTGACTAGCTAGTAGGATAAGCATCTTAGCTCTATCCACTGGGGTAGTTACGGGTTCGAACAAGCAAGAGGGATTTCTCGCTCGCCCTCCACTTCGTCTATTTTACCCCAACTACTTCATTAATATGATCGATTACGTAATTACATATATAAGTGAAAACTCACTCACCCATATGATGAGTGAGCATTAACACCCTTGAGCGTGCTTGCACATCCTCCGTAAAAGGGGTGTTACGGACTCTATAAATGGACGGGGTGTCGTGGGCTTAGATGCCTCCGCCTTTGCTTCTCCCGTAGCTTCTGTCTCTGCTACTTATGGGTATGGATCTGCTATATATGGATATAAAGCCGCGCGAAGGGAAGCTTTGACTAGTAATGCCTATGCCTCTAGGACTAGTGTTGGGTCACCAGGGTATAGATATGAAACTAGATCATCGATTGGACCTGGATCTGTAAGGTATGCTACTGATGGGTAATTTGGATAAGCTATTCGTGCTGTTGATGCTGCTACTAGGTATGGATCTCTATATAGACCTCGATCTGGAACAACATAGTATTGGTCTCGCTTACGATCTTTATCTGGAAGGTACGCTAGACGAAGTGGTAGTGGGTAAGCTAGGGCAATAAAGGAACCCCCAGGTTCTCAGTTTGACAACTGAAAGATTGTTATAAGAGATGTAATCCAATTATATTTGTTAATATATTAAGTAATTTTCTTGTTTGATAAAAAAAATAAAAAATTATAATTCCCATTGGAATGCTACACGATAAGTGAAAGAATCCTTTTTACGATAAATTATAGTTTTTACGATAAATATTGGAATAAACTTAATTTTTATGAACAACATTGTTCTATTTTTTACCTAAAGATGAAAAAGACAATTTTTTTACGTTGACTTTCCCTAAAGATGATTTTGTTAGGTTGAAAAAAGGCAGCGTATTTAAATTGAAAAAGTATAATGTACATTGGAATGCAAAATGATAAGTGAAAAACAGTAAAGAAGTATTGTTCATGGAATATGATATTACCGTGATATTAGAATTTATATTTATTAGAATTCATGGAAAATGAATTATTACAANATTTAAATTGAAAAAGTATAATGTACATTGGAATGCAAAATGATAAGTGAAAAACAGTAAAGAAGTATTGTTCATGGAATATGATATTACCGTGATATTAGAATTTATATTTATTAGAATTCATGGAAAATGAATTATTACAATTTATATTTATGGAATGCTCTAATAAAATGAATTGGGGTGTTGAAAACGGTGGGTTTGAGATAACTACATGGCATTATGGCATTATGCAATGGTGGTGGTATGAAGTGACACAATTATACAACTTTGATATTTGAGGAGTGTCACCTGTTTTTTGTGGTTTCTATTATTTCGATTAATGTGACTATATATAATAACAATTTGAAAGGTGTTTTTAGTATTTGAATTTCATAAAATACATTATTTTAAAAACATTTGCTTCTTCGTGTACCTTACAATTATAACTATATCAAAGTGCTCATATAATAAATATGAGTGTGATTGGATACAAAGTGCATTACAATAAGTTTAAATAATTCCTTTACAAATTGCATTTCAATTTAAAAATTATGTTATTTAAAAAAATTCTTTACGGTATGTATAAAAATTAATATTATAATGCCATTGGTTTGTTCGTAATCAAAGTGCACTATTATAAAAGGTTAAATAAAAAAATATCTGTTTGAATTTTGTAAAATAGCCTATTTAAATAAAATTGTTCATTGGTGCACATTAAATATATATGCTCTCCAATACGGTATTATAGGATTAAATAATAAAACTTACCAAATTGCATTTGAAGTTTGTAAAATAGAGTATTTAAAAAGAAATGTTCCATGGCATACCCAAAATTTGTAACCTCATCGGTGTGTCACTATACAAGGTGAACTATGCTAGGGTTATATTAAAAAACTTACCAAACTGATTTCTCATTTTTATCATCCACTTTTTTTTCAACACCTTCAATCATCAATTCTCTTTTTCGCTCTGTGACTACCCCATTGTCCCCTGCTTCTAAATTATTGGATTGCATCAACAATATTCATCCACATTGCATTTAATTTAATTTATGGATTTTTCAACTGCCTCCCTTCTTATATCTAATTTGTGATTTCTATGACAACCATGCCTTCGTTGTGGAGAAGAGAATAGGTAATTTCTTTGCAAAAAATTAATGTGCATTTTCATGGTTTTACTTTTCCATTTCAGTAAGTAAATTCCTTTTTTGTTTTCATTTTTTTGAAAAACAATGTTGTTGGTGCAACCTATTGTTTTTCCGCACCAATGTACAATACATTTATATGTTGCATTGCTCATAGTGCTCATGAACATACTAAATGCATTGAATTTTTTTATTTTATTTAGCATGCTTACTTATGGGATTAACCAATGTACTTAAGTATTTAATGGAGCATAGTTCATAGGATGGAATATCTAGGTATGCACACCACTTAACATAAGTCACATGCTATTTGTAATGGTGGTGCTTATGCTTCAAGTCGATGCACAATTATTTTTTAAAACCATTATTGCACCACACAAAATGTTTTTGATACCATGCATTTTAAGGTACATATTGTTTCATTAATGTATGACTCAACACACGATATACATTGCTACAAAATCATGTTGGTGCACTAACTTGGAATATTGTATATGCTTTCCATTTGCAATGCATTGACATGGCCTCATATTACCTTTGTTCATTGATGGTAATTCTCCCATGCACGTTGACATCAATGAAGAAATGCACTAGTTTCTACATGCATTAGTGTGTTCATTAAAGTTATACACACTGTGTTTTGTTGTTGCACTATTTATTAACTTTAGTGATGACTTAGCACAACAATAAATGATGCTATTGTAAATCGTCAATGCACCACATTGAGGGGTACATGTATCACTCTCATGATGTGATGACATTGTCATGAATGAATGGCCTAATGTTGCTATTGGGTCTTACAAGCACACTTCAGATGCCACACCTTATGATAGTATAAATGATAGTGCACTATAAAACACATGCACATCATTGGAAATGCATTGTAAAACATAGGTGTTGTCTCCTAGGATGTCCCTTGTGCTACGGAGAAAATTCCCCTATACTGGATCTAAGGTATAGGAAGAGCGCTAACTCCCTTAAAATATTGTTCTATCCTTAAGCTACCCCAAAAACATCTAAACAAAGTGACGAGAGAGAAAGGAAAGAGAGCTAATGAGTGCACCTTTAGTCTTTGTGGTTGGTGATGACCTCTTTCGCTTTTCGCCGTCTCCTAGATCACGGGTCTCCTCCCAAAGCCGACCTGCAAAAGGTTAGCAATACAATGCAACAACATATGCAATCTCTATTGATCACTTTAAAAGTTTAGACATAGATATAAATGCACAAATTAACAAAAGCATGTAAACATAGGGTTTTGGGACAAGAATGAACTCGTTTATTCAATTTCAAGATAAAAAGGATTACAACCTTTGTTGGCAACTACTCTATGAACCAAATCTGGGCTCCTCTGTTGTGGCTCCAAGTGCATCAATCCCACATTATCTTCTCGCAACCAACATATCACCAAGGGAAGGAGCCTGCAAGGATGATTTTAATGATGGAAATTTATTTTAAAATGTAGAAACCTTGGCGAATCTTACTAATCCTTCATATGCCAACTATAAATGTTTGCAGATATTTTTGTAAAAATATTCAAATTTCTAAGAATTCTATATAGTTTTTATAAAATTTTGGCAATTTTTAAGGTAAAATAATTTTATCCTATATAATTTGGGCGAATCATTTTTAAAATAGCAAATCTCATTTTTTGAAAAACCATGGAAAATTAGCCCATGAGAGAAATTTAGCCCCTAAAATCATCCATGGAAGGAGGAAGGGTTGCATAAGGAGAAAGGATGGATGGGAAGGTTGAGGCTAAAACTCAGAATAGGATGCAAATCTTGGGCTAAAAAAGGGAAGGTATTTTGGAAGAGTTTTCTTATTCTCTTTCTTATGTTCATAAATGACTCCCCAAGAACTCTTTTTATATGAGAAAAATATGGTTATTTGGTTTGGGGGTGGGCTACAAGGGGTAAAATGGTCATGAAACCCTTTATAGGTCGTAAACTCTATCGAATTCCGTGCAATTTTATATTTTTTGCAAATTTTGGAGGTAAACGTGTGATAAATATCATGTAGCACGTGTATTTACATGGGCTAACTAACATGAAAAATGCATGTGTATGTGAGCTATTAGTGCAGCAGGGCATGTACACTATCCAAAAAAGAGTTTTTTAAAAGGAAGCCTCAACGGTATTTTGGCAAAGTATGTAAATGGAAGGGCCAATGTCTTGTATGCACAGATAAGGAATTTTTGGATTATAATAGATGCCCACTAATGTGTGAGGTAAGAAGAGAAATTGATGACCGAAATAAATTACAATATCTTTATATGGTGGGAAGGCACGGAGTTGAGTGAGATCAAGATGAGTGTTCGTGAGTGTGCCATTTGCAAAATAATGATAACCTCTCTGAGGTGGGAATACCCATGCTCGGGATTAACTAATCATGGCTTCCAATCAAGTACACCGTAGATCCATGTCATATATGACTACTAGACAAAATATAAATTTCCATATAAAGTGCAGCCACGGACAATACACAACATATCTACATCTCAAGATCATCTGAAGATATAAAAGTACAATATGATATGCATTTTCAAGAACCATTGATGCCTGTGGCTGGAGATGAGGACTTCATAACTCGAGAAACAAATTCAAGATCTTCAAAATCTCAAGTAGGAGTACAATAGGAGTGTAAGACTCACCACCCCGAGGTCTTCAACAAGTTGTCGGGGAAAGACTAGAGGATATCGATTATCAGGAAAACAACTTCATTGATTTTGAAACTGAACTTGACTGGACTCTCAGGATGGCCAAATCATAAAAGGCAAGAGATAAATTGTAGAATGTCCAACTCAGGTTGGATAAAACTTCCCTTGGAAAAAATCACGACAAAATGATGAGACTCAAGAAACATAGTATTGACATAAGTCTGTGATAAAGGATGCACCAAAAACTCTCCATATGTTTGGAAGAGTAACCAAACGGAGGAGAACACAACTCTATGTAACGAGAACAACTTCCTAAGGTCATACTATATCCCAATGCTTGGAAAACAAACAAAAGGATGTGTTTTTTCTAGGGGCAACTATATTCTTATTGATAAAAGAGAATGTNGGAATTTTTTTTTTTTTTTATTATCTTTTTCAAATTTTTAATGAGCTTGAAAAAGAATAAAATAATGTTACGTTACAAAGGAGGAATGAGTGTCACAGGAAAGAAAACTAGTTCCAAGTGCATGGAACCTACTGATGCTCAATGCAAGGAGACATGTGCAGGATAAAGACAATCGGGAAAATTCATCCATGGGTCAAGGTGTCAAATTGCGAAGGAAAAAGTGCTACGAGGCTTGCACTCAAGGAATTCTTTGAAGGTTCAATTAATAGAAACATGAAGTCGAAATTAGGCCAAATACGTAAGGATGAGACATGTGATGCGATTAAGTGTGACACAACAAGACTCCTTCCATGTGAAGTTTTATGAGCCCAAAGAAGGTAAGCTTGGTGTTTTTTCACATTTGGAGAGTCTGAAAAACACTAAAAGAAGACTCCATATTGTTCCTTTTTCATAATTAGTCTAGTTGGTTCGAAAAAGGGTTAAACTTATACTGCAAGGAAGTCTCTTCAAAACCATTTTAACGAGTGTGACTGAGGCAAGATCACTCGGCTATATTTTCAATTTTAAGGACTCTCAAAAGAGATTAAGTATGGACTCACAACCTTTTTCTAAGTTTAGTCTCCTTAGCCCAAAAAAGTATTAAATATAACTTAGGAGAACTCTCTCGGCAAGAGATGTCTCTCGAGGCATACCTTTTTACCAGATAATCTATTGGCCGAAAAGGGTTAAACTTATGACAAATTGATATTTCTTCTGGATCAATTAACAAGTGTGAAAGGAACAAGGTCCCTCAATGATCTTTTTATATTTAGGGAGTCTGAAAAGAGATTAAATATGGACTCTTGGGGGGTTCCTTTTTCATTGATAATCTCCAAGGCCCAAAAAAGAGATAAACCATTACCAAGGAGAATGGCCCTTTTAAACAAATTTAGTTCCCCAGGCCCGAAAAAGGGTTAAACTTACGTTAGAGAATACTCTCCTAGAGAAACGAAGCTCCTAGGGAATACCTTTACTCGTAAATTAACCATCCAGAACAAAAAATGGGTAAACTACTGCCAGACAGATGTGCCTTCAAATTTTATTTTGACGAACGTGAAGGGAAGTAATATCGCTCGACAATATTTTCAATTTTAGAGAGTTTGAAAAGGTCTTAAAGAAGACTCCTGGGGGAATATTTTCTTAATTAATATAAAAGAGACTGAAAAGAATAAATAATCTCTCGTTATATGTTCCTTTCAAAATTTAATCAAGACTCAGAGATAAAAAACCATGCTCATGGGTATTCCGTCGGGTATGAGCTAGAAAAGATGAAGAATAATGGGGCTTCAAAATATAATGATGGCGGGAACAAAAGGACTCCCAAGCCTATGGAGAAAATTCACATCATGGACACTAAAATGAAGAAAAGGATCTACCTAGGGAATCCATGTAGAGGAAGGCTCTACCCCCTAATTACAACACCTCTAAAGCAACATCGAAGGTTTTGTGTCGCACTTCGGTGGGATCAATCCTATGGAAAAGAGAAAAAGTCAACAATATGAAAAATTGAAGGTGGTGAGAACCTAACCTATATACAAATGTTGAAAAACAACTTTTACCAGAGGATGATATGAGTGTAACCCATCTCATGAAAACACCAAACCAAAAGAACAAGTTCATTAGAACAACCCAAAGATCTCACAAAAAGGAACTCAAGTATGCATCAAGCCAAGAATAGGAAAAAAGAGGACCAAACTGGGGGAAAAAGGGCCAAAAAAGTCTATAAATAGAGGTGGACAACTCATTTTAACCATTGCAAATTGGAAAATAACCAAAAAGTAAAAAAAACCTCTTCTTCAAAATGCGAATTCGAGGATCTACAATGAATGAAAGATCCTCAAACCTGAACCAAGTAAGTACAAATGACCTTTCCTCTCCTTTTCATTCATTATTTGTTGCTCAATTTATTGCTTGGAGGGTATGCGCCCTAGTAAAAGGGTCGGGTCAATGTGTACGCATATTTTCCATGCCTAGCTTGCGTATGTACGCAGGAAAAGTAACACTTATCCTATTGGACACACCTACCACACTTAGAGGGGGGGTGAATGAGTGTGGGGCTCTTTTTCCCAAAACTTCCCTCTTGCACAAAAACTCATCAATTAGCATTCAACATTTATTCATTGCCCATTGTTGTCATTTATAACCAGTTAGATG
>ML786046.1:159863-180619 GCA_009831015.1 Picea engelmannii | reverse complement strand
TCTTCATCTCGTTATTCCTCATACAAGCATGGGTCCTCCAACCTTTCTTCTAGGATAACTCAATCCGTAAAGTGTCTTCCCGTGAGGGATTTCACCATAAGGGGACCACTTTGGAGTTCAACCATTTGTACACCTTATCAATCATGATAAGACAATAATGAGAGCATGGGTCCTCCAACCATTCTTCTAGGAAAACTCAATCCGCAAAGCATTTTCCCGTGAGGGATTTTTCCATAAGGAGACCACTTTGGAGTTCATCCATTTGTGCACCTTATCAATCATGATAAGACAATAATGAGTCATCTATACATTTTTCCAACAATGCATCATATACCAATGGAACCACATTGATCCATCTTCATCATGTATCAATGCCAACTCATTGATCCATCTTCATCTATCCATTCTCATCAAGGACAATACATATTATATTACATAAATCATCAGTCAATCAATCCTTTGACATCAATCAATCACTTGACATCAATCAATGACATCAATCAATCAAACCATTGGCATCAATGACAACATGATCCAACATATCCCTTGTACATACATGACTGTCTTAAAGAAAACCCACATACACCTCTTTTATTTTTCAAAAAATATGAAATAAGGGGCTAACCTAGATTTTTTTTTTTTTGCAACAGGATGTATGTTCATTGGCAAGAAAGGGAACATGAAGAGTTAGATGTCTTGCTAGAGGAGTATCCAGGGTCCATTTCCATGCTTAAGCAATGTGGAATGTGGAAATTTTTCCAGTTTCCATTCATGAGGGCACAACTTAGGCTACTGAACCACTTGATAGAGTACTGGGATCTAGATGCAAAGGCCTTCATGATAGAGGGACAATCATTGACTCTGACGATGGAGGATATTTAATTCTTGACCGACCTCTCTAGTAGGGGGGAACTTGTCAACCTGAGGAACTTTCCTCCATGACCATACAACATAGAGGACTACATTGGGATGTATTGCGAGGTTAGCACTGAGAAAGTAGAATCTCAGGTGCCAATACATAATATCACAAGCCTTAATATTCGGATAGTACTCTTCATGATTGGGCGTATCACATGATCCACAACACTTCATCATGCCTCCCATGCACAGATGCATTATGCAGTTTAGTGTCTAGATGCCACTATTTTTTAATGGAGCACTACAATGCTCACATGCATGAAAAAAAGACTAATTAACTGCAAAGAAGAAAAAACAAGAACTTCGTGTTCGAGACTGTGTTGTGTGCTTTCTTTTTCAAGAGAGTGTCAAGCCTTAGCCCGAGGGAGACAATATGAGGTTATATTTCCTCTTTTCCGACATTGTGCAGGTGGGAAGATTTATTACCTTGACAGGGTGAGGGACGAGTACAGGAGGTCTTTGAAGACAAATTTTTTGACTGGTGGGCCCGTTAGATTCCTGTGATCGAGGAATACCCCTATGAAAGGATTAGTTTCCTGAGGGATCCTGATATGCCGATGCCCCCTGACAAGGACCATATATAGATAGGTAAACACATTTTACAATTAATTTATTTAATTTTTTTTTAAATATTATCCGTTTATGGTAATGTCAAAGTACTAACACAATGATCTATTATATACAAATGTGGGACTAGTGCAACCTGCTAACTTTTCCCAGACCAAGCGTCCTCCTCGAGTAGATTCTAGACTAGCAACAGGAGGAGGAACAATAGTTTCAGGAGGACCACTAGCCAGAGAGGCAGAGATATTACTGTGAGGAGTAGAGAGGAACTTAACATCTCTCACTCGTGCAGTGTCAATGGCAGAGATGGATGATCTTCCCCCAACCATGCAGTTGCATGTTGTAGGGGTTCCTAGGACTTGGGTCCAGTTATTCTGGCATCTTGTGAACATTGTAGTTCATTATACTAGGTCCAACAAGCCTAGGCCATAGTTAGTACTGGACCACATATGTGTCGAGGGAACTTTTTGTACTCTATTATGTAGTGAGGGCTTGAGGCCAACGATGTATACCGGTTCTATTTGAGGCTTTATGGCCCATGTTTGTACTTATGACATTATTTATTGGACACATTATTATATATATATATATATATATATATATATATACGTAGTTTTTACTTATGGATAAACATTTTGTACACATGTATTTACATGAACATGTATGTGTGTATTTTTACTTTTATGTGTGAGAAATATGTCAATCTAATACTTGATGAACCAATGTATCATTTATTTGATTATATCTCCTAGGAACATGAATATAAGTAATATAATCAAAATAACGTTCTAAGAGACATACCCTAAGGAATTTTCGGTGAAGGGTGGGATTGTAGACACAATATACTTCGTTTAATTGAGACACAACCATTTTAGCATCTAGATAAACTAGGAGGTGAGAAATACCATGTGACAAGGCATCATGTAGTAATTCAATTACAATAGTGTACTCATAAACATTATTGGTTTCTTCGCCTAGAAAAATATCTCCAGAAGACATAAACTAACCAAAAGGTGTAAAGATCACCCAAGCTACAAAAGCAAGCCTCCAAGTGTGTCGGCTAGCACCGTCTGTGAACCCAATATAGACCTTAGATTCACTTGACATCTGCCACAGTGAAAATAAACACAATAAAATACACATCCACAAAACAAAAAGACAAGAATGTATAAATAAATCTATACATTATATACAAGAATTCATGCTCAGGAGACCGAACTAAGGGTAATACTTATTGAGGTAGATCCCATTTCTAGGCTTCGATAAAGCGTTACCCTTGAAATCAAATAGTTTATAGGCACCCTTTTCTAAAAATATCTTAACAATGAATGGTATGAACTACATGGGTTTGGACTTGCATGCCCCCAAGAGATATTTATATTGGTCATAGACCAGGACAAGATCACCCTCAAACAAAATATGAGGGTGGATGGACCAATGATAATGACACTTGACACGTTGTTTGTGAACCTTGTTGGACAAGGATGCATCTCAACGCTTCTCATTGAGCTGTTCGATATATAAAAGATGTTCTTCAAGTGGTGTAGTGTCGAGAAATAGTTCCACTGCCAACTTAAGAGAAGGGATTTGGAATTCTATGGGAAAGACTTCCTCCATCTAGTAAATGAGTTGGAAAGAAGAAAAATCGGTAGAAGTATTGACTAAAGTTCGATAAGCTCGAAGTGCCAAGTACAACATCAAATTCCAGTTTGACTTGGCCGAATTAATCGTCTGCTGAAGAATAGTCTTGAGAGACTTATTAATAGCCTCCACTTGATGATTCTCCTATGGGTAGGAAGGTGAAAATTTTTCTTGCTTAAACCCTAGTTTTGATGTTAACTCAAACATCATTTTGTTCTAGAAGTGACTGCCATGATCTATGACAATCTCCTTTGAAATACCGAAACTACCTATAATCTGTTTTAAAATGAAAAAGGAAGTTGTTTCCCTGTCATTTTTTAATGTCGGCATAGCTTCGAACCACTTAGTAAAGTAGTCTACTACTACGATGATATAGTGATGCCCCCTAGTTGAAACTGGGTGGCATGTAGTGAAATGAATCCCCCACTTGGTGAAGGGACCAACAACAATAACTGGGAACATGGGAGCTGGGTGTTCCCACATCTTTTGAGAGAAGATCTGGCATTGGTGACACTTCTTGACCTCCTCTACACAATATTTGATCAACGAGGGCCAAAAGTATCCAACACGAATAATCTTTTGGGTTGTTTCCAACCCAGATAGGTGACCACCACATACTCATGTGTTACAGTCATTCAATACAAGCTCTGCCTCTTCGTGAGTGAGACATCGACGAAGAATGCAATCCACTCCTCGAGGATATAAGAGGATAAGATAGTTATGTGATTTATGGTGTATTCACTGATGCTCATCATGAGAAGTAGAATTTGGGCACTTCAAAGTTTGGGGATACACAAGTATATCTCCATACCAAGGGTCTGAATATGCAACAAGGAAAATATCTTCATTGATCAATGACTCTTCGGGAAAATTATTATCACTCTCAACCAAAAGTTCCAAGATTAGTTCAGCAAAGACCAATGACTTTTTATACTTCGCCGAAACAAAATCCAAGTTAAATTCTTGCAGGATGACTATTGATCAACTGATTTTCCCGTTGATGACCCGTCGTGTTAACACATATTGAAAAGGGTTCACGACAACTACCACGATGGTCTTGCAAATTAATATGTAATGACATAACCATTGGACGATATGAACAATTGCCAAATCAATTTTCTCAACATGTGTGTAGTTTATTTCTGGTCCTACCAAGCCTCAGCTAAGATAGTAGATAACATGCTCTTCAAGCACGCCATGCTCTTGGACCAAGACCATGCCAATAGTAGACTCTACGGTAGCCAAATACAACAAAAAATCCTTTCCATAATTTGAAGGACTAAGAAGAGGGGCAGATGCCAAAACACATTTCAATGCTTTGAAAGAGCATTGAGCCACTTCATTCAAACAAAATGGGACCCATTTTTTCAAGTGACTCATGAACCCTTTAGTAATATTGACATAGTTGGCAATAAATGCCGAAGAAAATTGGATTTCCCCTGTAGACTTTAAAGCTGAAGGATTGTGCGCGGGGGAGGAAATTGAACTATTTCCTCAACCTTCATGAGATCGACCATGATCCCTTTAGTTGACATGATAAAACCTAGCAAGCCTCCCGATGTCATGCAAAAACTACACTTATTTGGATTTAGGAAAATCGAATAGTAGCGACAACTCTTAAAGATAAGCCGTAAATGGGAGGGATGATTGGATCTCTTATGAGAATGTGATGCCAGATCATCAAGATATGCCTCGACTATGTGTTTGAGGTCATGGAAGGAAAATGACATGGCCCGCTGAAAAGTGGCTCCAACATTCTTAAGGCCAAAAGAAATTTTTCTATACGTGAATGTATCGCAAGGACAAATAAATTTTGTTTTATGTTGGTCCTTAGGCCTGATTTGAATTTAGTTATACCTGGAAAAATTGTCCATAAAATAAAATACCTCATAGCCCGCACATTCATCAACAATATGGTCAATGAATGAGGTTGGAAAATTATCTTTCGGGAAAGCTTTGTTCAGGTCACAAAATTCCATACATATGTGGATCGTACCTTGATTTTTGTTATCAGGAACATGGTTTGACACCCATTCCGTCAATTGTACTGCATAGATGAAACCAACCTTGATGAGTTTCTCTACCTCGGCCTTGATTATCGCTGCCTTGTGAGGATTGACTGAACGAATCTTTTGTCGAACAAGATTAACATTGGGGTAAGTTGTGATCTCATGTTCAATGATACGTGGATCAATTCCTGGAATCTCCTCATAAGACCAGGAAAAGACGTCATAAAACTCTTTAAATAACTCAGTGTAGATTTGAATCTCTTCGGGGGAACAATCTGCTCCGATGAAGACATTTTCCACGATTCTATGGGTTTTGGAGATGTTGATAGGAATTTTTTCAGCTATACTTTCCATTTTTCCCTCAAACTAGATTCCATGCATGACCAGAGGGTTAACAGCAAAAGGGGAATATCCATTCATAGTTGTAATGAACTCTCGTGCCTCTATTCTCTTCATCTCGGGTAAGAAATAATATATTTTGTGAAGATCATCCCAAGGTTTTTCTGGCCCAGTCATTTCCTCTAGAATCACCTCGTCAGAGGGAAATACTAAATCCATAGGATCATAAGTGGTGAGAGAGTATTGAGGTGAAATGGGCTTTAGAATGGGATATATCTCTTGTGGGGGAGACAAATCAGGGTTGGCTGAGGCTTGCTAGACAATAATTTACGCAACCTCAACAGTGGATAAGGGAACAACCATTCCAGGATTCCCTACCACTTCCATCAAATTTGATGGGGAAGGTGAAATCCAATGGTCATTAAAGTAACTCGTTCTAAAAGAAGTGACTTGAAAAATTGCAGCCTTCGGCTGGTCAGGGACAATAGAAATAAACTTGAAATCATTAGAAGGTGGCGGATAATGAAACGTCCCCATTAAATATGGAAATAATCTGGCACCTAAGTTGACAGTACTTGGATATGGGTTATCAATCATCAGGACCATGGATGCCCCTGATGAAAGTTCGATGCCCCTGATGAAAGTTCAAAACAGGAGAAGGATAATTGATCAATGGTTATGATCCAGTCTTCGTGAGGAAAACATGAGAACTGAAAAAAAGTGGATACAACTGCTATCATAGCGTAGTTCCAACTCTGCTCTAAAAATATATTATAGTTGAGAGGCACATTGACTACTTCTACTTCGACACACACGGTTTTTCCCTCCAACTGCACGGGGAAGGAGGGAATTATACCATGTGATCTAAAATATTGATCATCAAACATGGTTATCAATGTGGGAAACATAGAAAAAATAGGTTGGACGATGGCCTTCCAACATGACAATGACAACACACAAGTCGAGGCACCCTCATCAACCACTGTACGGAAAATATTCCATGTGAACAATTTCATGGCATACACCGCTACTATATGAAAAGCGACGTGGTGAGGAAGACAAGGTTTATAATATGTAGGATAAAAAAAAAATCATTCATGAGTTAGTAGTCTCGATTACTCCCAAGGAATAAAACAATTCTTTCCTCTATGAGGGGACACTCTAGAGGACTTCCATAGTAGACATTGCATAAGGAGTTTGTGCCAGATCCTCCACGACAGACTAATTCTGAGAAGCCCTTGCGTTTGGGTTTTGAGAATCATTTTTGAATGCACCTTTATAGATGTGATTCATAGTTTTTCCCATAGTCTTCTCAATTTGAAGAGGAGGTAGTGGGATAGAGGCTTCTTTTCCCTTCTCAATGGATTCTGGTGTTCCATAATTATGAACCCTGGTCTGCAGATGAGGTTCAAAATTCATCATATAAATGTTTGGGGCTCCGTTGTTAGTATTAGGCATGGGGGCTCTCTGATTTCCCCCAGGTTCATTCGTGGATGAGGAAGCTTGAGACAAATATTTCCCTTGTGGAAAAGGGTTCATTAACACGACATGTTGCTACTATGCCAATAGATTTTGGTGTTCCTCAAGTCGAGTGAATTGGTGAGTCAAGTGGTTGTATGTGAAAATATTACATGGAACTTCACCTTCCTCTTTTCTTGTTTTCCCTCGCCGACATTATTTGCAGCCTTCTTATCCCCCTTACCCTTCTTGTTTTTATATTTCCTCTTTCCCTCATTTTGCTGGTTACCCTTGGTATTTGTCGATTGCACACTATGTACATCCGACGTTTGGTTTACGGGGGAAACCAAACTAGGAGTTTGGTTGGCTATAGTCTGTTGAATCGATAATTGTTGTAATTGATTAGTCAACTGATATGTGGGCTTGCTCTATGTTGATCCTACTATGCAGTCAGTGAGAGACCAAAAATTCTATTTGGTCTTGTCTAAATTCAATCGTGGTGCATTGGGAAGGATCTCATATAGCATATCGGATTGAGCGTAAATCAACTTCAGTTGTTGGGCTCTCATGATAGCCTCTTCTTTGGAAAAAACCACGAACGTAGCGACATATTTGGATACACAAGGCACCAAGGACTTTAGGAACCAGTCGAAAAAAATTCGGGAGGGACCTCAAATTTGATCAAACTCTTTCGTCATTGTCATTCTTGGATGTGGTATGAGATATGGAAGAATTTTTTTTTCTCAAAGTTGGCTAGCAACTCGATAACAAAATCATATCTTACCAATAACTGGAAATGGTATAAGAATACCATAGCCAGGTCATTAAAGTAAGCATACTTCTAGCTATCGAGCTTGATATACCATTTTGCAGCACCCCCTATAAGAGTGCATTGAAACAAATGCAATTGAACATAATAATCCTTTAACTAGTTGGATGAGCACCATAAATGAAATATCATAACATGATCACCTGGATATTCTCCATCCTTGCCTTCAAACTTAGGGATGTCCGAGGAAAACTTAGTCGATATGGGGGGCCAATGCGGATCATGATAGATCGGGTCATTCAAAATTATCGACAATTCTAGAAAATGCATAGTTTCCAGGAAAGGTAGTCTATGTTGTGGTGGATTCAAATGAAAAGAGGGACTTGGATTTTGGTTGGCACCAGGTTGTCAAGAAAATTTTGGCTGTTGGGAAGGGTTTTGGTAGAACCCATTTTGGTTGTGTCCAGTAAAAGGATCTTTTGTTTGATTTTGCATCACCGATTGATTCTCATAGTTAGATGACATGCCTTGTGTAGGGATTTCTCCATTCACAATATTCCAAGGACCTTGGTTGGGGATTCTCCCAAGTGACCCTCCTGGCATAGGTACTAAACCTTGCATGGGGTTCCACTGAGTGTGGGAGGGGTTTCCCCCGATCGACATCCCTTGCGAAGAAAATGAGCCTTGCCAAGGATTTCCAAGACCTTGTGAGGAGTAAAATCCTATCATCATTCCTTGCAAAGGAATGAAACCTTGCATAGGGTTTGGTTGACCAAAAATGGGGTTTCTCCCTGCCAAGAAAAAAGACGATGAGAAAGCATTATTTCCAAACACATCGAACAAATAAAAATTCATAGACCCTACCAAAGTCATGTAGGATTGAGGTCCATGAATCCCACCACTAGATAGAATATAGTTGGTATTAAGCACGATCGACTACTGAAAAGAACCTCCGAGTGAAGGGGAAGAAGGAGGGATATGACCTCGACCATAAGGGATAGCATTGAATGAGGAAGTGGTGCATGTGACAGATCTTTGCAAGGGAGCATTAGAGATTTCTACCCTCAGACCAACATTCTATAGAGTAGATTAGGTTAGTACCGAACTAGAGTCAAAACCCAACATCCCATATCAAAAGGGAGCGTCAGACACGTTATGGATAGAGGGAACAATGGTATGAATTTTCGAAGGGATTGTGCCACTTCCCGAATTAGTGAGTGTCTGGACAACCATAGAATTGACAGGTGGATATGGTGGAGGAGGTACAAAACCCCCTCCTATGACAGTCGAGATGGGAGTATGAGGAATCCCAGATAAAGTAGCACTATTTTCTTCCATCGTCACTCGTCTAATAAATTGATGTTCATGTGAAGTCCCCTCGGGAGGGACTACCTGAATAACAAATGACATCAATAAGTCAGTCATCGGAGGATTTGTGGGCGTAAATCCTTCACCTTTGAGGTCATAAACGATTAAATCCTCTAGTGCAGGAAAGTATTCTCTAGGATCTGTCTCAGGTATAGTTTCATGTGTCCTGATCGCTTCAAATGAACCCTCTTGATCTAGCCTATGCCTCAGTGGTCACGGAGTTGGATCTAAAGTAACTAGTGACAAACACTGAATCCTACATGGACGTCAGAGATGTTGATATTCCACCTTGTGAAATGATCAACCGTCACTCTAATATTGAGCTAGAATGAAACATAGAGAACACACTAAAAAGTTCCTAATGGAAAGTCAAGAAAACAACTGACTAGAAGGAAGAACAATTATGCCATTCGACACTAGAGAAACTTACCGGTGCAAGTGTAACTCGAACAAAGAATCACCCTCCGGGTATAATATGCAAAGTGTGATCCGACATCTTCCATAAGTACCATGGTATACCCCCGCAATCACCTATGTAAGTCCCTAAAAATAGGCAACTAGGTTTCCAGATCACTGTCTGTCACCAGGCAGGCATAGTGGACAGTCGAACTGATCGTAATGAGAAGGATAACAAATTCCAAAGCCTTTAAATGGTTTTGAAGGCAATGGTCTGAAATAAAATTGAGGATATCAAACAGATTTGAGTTCCATGAGGATCTGTAGTCAAATGTGATCAACGTAATTCCTAAGAATGACCCTGAATATACAATCCCCACTACGCTTTGTCCGAATTTGGAGGGGTAATCTCCTCTACCTTTCCTCACGTGACCTTGTGTTTATCCCCTGTGTTAGATGGGGGTCCCGATTGAATATTACGAAATTGGACTCTAACACTCCTTATTAAAGACTCTTATGTTTTTTTAAGCGTCCTTGAAGAGTTTCCTCTCCACACCTATTTCAAGGTGCTAGAACCTAGACTACTTGGTGGACTCTACAAACAAAAGTCTAGTTGATTTTAAGTGGCTTGATTTACTCAAAATGGTATGGACGTGCAAATTGTGGTGTTTTCAAAAGATGAAAGAGAAGAAAAACTTTAGAGAATTCATGCAAAAGCAAGATAGGTTATTCAATGGAAAAAATGGCTTTTAAATCTTTGTAAATGAATTTTTTTTGAAGTAGTATTCCAAGATCCTAAAATGAAAAAAGTTTCCTAGAATGCGTTTTTCATTTTACAATGTAAATGCAAACTACTAAACCTTCAAAGAAAAAGAAAGGAAGGAACTTTGAAAAATAACTCTTTTCTTTTGTAATAAACAACCTAGGATACAACTTCCAAACAAAAATGCATAATTAAATGGAATAATTTTTTATTTTTTGAATGCTTAAGAAAGAAAATCACAAGTAACTGATCATTTTCATTTTTCAAAGCATAAACAAGGTAAAGAGAAAATAAACCCAAGACTAACATAGACCCTAAACTACTACTTGAATGCAGGGATTCACTGGAATCCACAACAGGGATGATTTAAGGGGCTAAATTTCGCTCTTGGGCTAATTTTCCATGGTTTTTCAAAAAACAAGATTCGCTATTTTAAAAATGATTTGCCCAAAATCTATAGGATAAAATTATTTTACCTTAAAAATCGACCAAAATTTATAAAAACTATACAAAATCCTTAGAAATTTGAATATTTTTACAAAAATATCGCCAATCATTTATAGTTGGCATATGAAGGATTAGTAACATTCGCCAAGGTTTCTACATTTAAAAATAAATTTCCATCCTTAAAATCATCCCTCATCGACAGGAGGATATAACACTTATAAGTTCAACCTAAACCCTCAAAGAAAGAAAAAAAAAATAAAGAAACAACAAGGGTTATTTACAAAGTGCAAGACAAACTGAATATTTAACCCAACCTAACACAATTAACATAGACCATGAAGAGTTTCAAGAAGGCTTGAGAAGCACAAAGCTTCTTGTCGGGAATGAAAAAGTGTTTTTTTTAAACCTTCCAAAACACAGAGACACATGTTGTGCACAAGAAACCTGTGTATGTACATGGGTTTTATACTATGCAGACTGCGTATGTATGCGGACTATACAGAGGAAATGGTGCGTACACCTGTACAAACTTTCAAAAAGAAAAAGGTTTGGATAGCCAACTAGGCAGGAAAGGCTGGTAGGCACCTGGAAGGTGACCAGAGACCCTAACTGACTCAGTAAACTTTGAAAACTAAAAAAGAAACTAAAAATACCAAATCAAACCAAAATATCCCACTAATACCCTAGAGAGACTCCCCAGTGGAGTTGCCAATTTTGCTACGGGGAAAATCCCCCTATACTGGGTCTAAGGTAGAGGAAGAGCGCTAACTCCCTTAAAATATTGTTCTATCCTTAAGATACCCCAAAACGATTTAAACAAAGTGACGAGAGAGAAAGGAACGATAGTTAATGAGTGCACCTTTAGTCCTTGCAGTTGGTGATGACCTCTTTCGCTTGTCACCACATTCTAGATCATAGGTCTCCTCCCAAAGATGACCTGCAAAAGGTTAGCAATACAATGAAAAAACATATGCAATCTCTATTGATCACTTTAAAAGTTTAGACATAGATATAAATGCACAAATTAACAAAAGCATGTAAACATAGGGTTTTGGGAAAAGAATGAACTCTTTTATTCAATTTCAAGATAAAAAGGATTACAACCTTTGTTGGAAACTGCTCTACGAACCAAGTCTGGGATCCTTTGTTGTGGCTCCAAGTGCATCAATCCCACATTAACTTCTCACAACCAAAATATCACCAAGGGAAGGAGGAAGGGTTTCATAAGGAGAAAGGCTGGAGGGGAAGGTTGAGGCTAAAACTCAGAATACGATGCAAATCTTGGGCTAAGAAAGGGAAGAGATTTTGGTAGATTCTCTTTCTTATGTTCATGAATGACTCCCCAAGACCTCTTTTTATATGAGAAAAATATGGTTATTCGGTTTGGGGATGGGATATACGGGATAAAATGGTTAGGAAACCCTCTATATCCCATAAACTCCATCGAATTCCATGTAATTTTATATTTTTTTCAACTTTTGGAGGTAAACGCGGGATAAATAGCATGGAAGACGCATATGTATGTGGGATAAATAACATGCAACACGTGTGTGTATGCAGGCTATTAGTGAAATAGGGCGCATAAACTATCCAAAAAATCATTTTTTAAAAGGAAGCCTCAACAATATCTTGACAAAGTATGTAAATGGAAGGGCCAATGTCTTGTATGCACAAATAAGGAATTTTGGATTATAACACCTTGTTCACTCATGGAGGGGGTGAATATTGGGACATGATGTGTAGAAACATATTCACATGCCACTCTAGGCCTTTAAGTTGACCCTTGAATCAGAGAGGTATTTCCCTTTACTATACTCAAAACGTATTCTATGAATATTGGGCTAGTCTTATTGTAAAGGCATGTGATGCAATGTGGTTGCCTCTACAATTTACAACAAAGAAAACAAATATATGGTGATGTGTTCTATTGGTGGGATACTAGGGAAATGATTGAAATCTACTGGGAGAAAGCTTAGTTATCTCACCTCAAAGGAGAACCTTAATCGTAGCTCCATCCTTAGATGAAAAATGAAAAAGGGAATTAATATGAGTGTAAGACATAGTTACCTACTTTTGACAAAAAAATGATCACCTATATTTTTCTGCTCCTGGAATAATAAAAACATTATATCTAAAGAAGAAAATTTTTGAACTATTATAATTTCTTTGAGTATCCCTTAGTCTCAGCTTCATCACGCATTTTTTGTATTCAAAATCCGAGTTCATATGCTCAATATATCCAGGTTTTCATCTAATCGACAAAAAACGCTTCTTCCATGTGGAACACAACTAATTTTCTTGGAAACATGACCAATTTTTTGGAACCACGTTCAATTATTGGAACCATACTTGAAGCCATGTTCATATTCTTGGAAATTACATGTTCATAGTCTTGGAACTTCTTTTATAATATTATTCCCACACTTAGTTTATTTTCAAAAATTTCCTCTCCTCTCCTCTCCTATATTAGAACAACTCAGTTTATTTTCGAAAATTTCCTCTATTGCACACTATTCTTCCTCCCTTGAAATATTCAACACTTAGAATTTTCTTTCTCTCCATCGGGTGGACTCCCTCTCCTTATCTCTCCCCATTCCGTACACTCCATACTTAGTTTATTTTTATAATTTATCGAGTTCATTCTCCCCTTCATCTTTCTCAATCCCTTCCCTTCTTTCCTCACTCCACACTGTAGGTTCACTCACCTTACTCCTCCCTCGCCTTCCCTCCGAACCCACCATACCCATATTTCCCCCTCCCTATATCATCCTACCTCACCTTATCTCTCCACTCCCTTCACTTCTTTCCTCACTCAACACCGTGGGTTCATTACCTCCGCGGGTTCACTCACCTTACTCCTCCCTCACCTTCTCCTCACCCCCAAACCCGCAAACCCACCTCTCTCTCCTCCCTCCTTATCTATCCTTTCTCACAAACCCATCCTCTCTCATCCACCTATTCCCTCACTGAAAATTTTATCCTAAGTTTCATACATTATATCATTAACCAATGAAATTACTCCATTTGTCAACCAATTATTGCAACACATGGCAACTTTGCAACCAATCGGGTGATGACAAGTGGCGACGAATGGGAGTGTGACATGTGGAGACCAATTGGGTGGTGACATGTGGAATATCATAGTGACCTATCACACATAAACACATGGAAATGATGTGGAATGTTGACTCATTGCTGACTCATGCTGAGTGGATGATGACTATTGGAGGATGACTGGGAAATTAAAATATTTAATTGTTTCATTAATTTCCTAAGGAGTCAAACAAATAAGTCTCCATAGACTCCACATGTTTCACGCCAAGTATTTGGTAAATATTTCATTATATACTTTAAAGTTTCAAAAAATCCCATGCATGTTGTATATTTATTTGAGAACAAGTGAAAGTTTTAAGGAAGAAGCACAAAATAAAATCAATGGCCCAGATTGCCCCATCAAATTTGATCGACAATTGTTGAGCCTTGATGTTCCAAACACCATAAATTGAGATCTGGGAGTTGGATTTGGGAAAATGTTACTTTATTAGAAAGGTAATTCAATGACGAATATGATGGAATAGGTTTCAAGGGATGAAATTGGACATATTTTTCTCAAAAGTTGAATGAAAAGTCAACAATATTTTTATGAAGTGTTGATAAATCTACTTGATACCTCGACTTCACGAGCTCATATATTGAGATCCACAAATAAAAATTTCTCCCTAGACTCATTGGAAAGATAAGACAATGAATATAACATCTGAAATGATTTCCATGACTAAAAAAGTGAATATGACATCCAAAAAATTAAAACACATTCCTCTCTTTAAAAGGGAAGTTAATTAATTTTTTCACAATAAAAGTTCATGTAAAAACTCTTATGAAAGAAGAAAAAAGGCCCACTTCAAGATGTGGATGTAAAAAAAGAATGATTTAAATTAATTAATGATACTTTATTGAGGCATTAATCAAATTTATTACTCCAAGAAAGAAAAATCCCTAACTACTCAAGAAGTTAGAAGAGTCGGTTTTAAAAAGAAAGAAAGGGATTCATCAGAGGGTTAGAGAAGGTTGCATTATCAGAGCATAATATTAGAATAGAGTGGTGAAATCATCAAAATGCACCCAAGATTATGATAAAAAAATATAGGTCTTCATCTTCTCCATTCTTCTTCTTCTATAACATTTTCTCAAGGCTTTTTGTTCATACTTTTGAACTGAACATAAGGCTGAGTTCTTGAGTGTTTCTCTTGTAATATTCCAAGAATTTTCTTATATGATCATGGAATATCTACAGACATGTATGTGACTACTAAATACATTTTTTGTATTTTTGAATATATTTCATGAATAAAACTCCACATAGAACTATTTCGGGGCATTTCTCTCATGATTTCTTAGATCTTTGTATTTTTGAGTGTGAGATTTTTGGAGTTTTCCTATCAAATTCTTTTAGTATTAAATGTATAGATGTTTTAAAGTTCTTTGAGATGATCAAAACTATTCTCTCCTCTTTCTCGTGAGAAGATATGGATGTATTACATTTTGTATGTGATTTAGAGGGTTGTATATATGATGTTGAGCACAAAGATATTCTGATATTGAATCCTTCCTTTAATATTTTTATTGTTGAGAAGCAATTTTATACAAATAAGGACAAGATCAGGTTATAAAGAACCATTTAATATACAAATCAAATCAATAAAAGTTTTGGGTTTGTTGTTTAGCATTCTCCTGAATCCAATATATTCAAGATATATCTTTTAGCCAAAGATGAGTACCACCTCTATAAAATTGTAGGGTGATTCATATCCTTGTGAAATTGTTGTTTCTATATTAATTGATTTAAACATCAACATTTTTTGCGACCATACTGGGGATGAATTTTATTTTCAATATATCCAAGGCTTTGTTTCATATCTTATTGAAGGACCAGAGTCTCCATGATTCAAAGTTTGAAAAATAAGATTCAAGAAGATTGCTATTTTTTATAGATGCACGAGGTTTATAACAATATTATCCAAATATGTTTGAATGACCTCAAAAAGAGCCAAGAACAATCAAGTATTAGGGAGAATTAACCCCCTATCAATTCCATTGAGATAAATCTTAAAATCATTGGTAATTTCATTGGAAATATTTAAAAATATCAAGAAGATATATATTATGACTCCTATGAATAATTTTGTTCATGTTGTGATGTTCCTTTTCCTTCTCCAACAAGCCCATAAATGGATTTACAAGACTCAACAAAAGGAACAATTGCCCAAATAAGAAGATGACTATATAGAGGCCCTTTAAATATGCCAGAAGTAGATTTTCATATGCCCAATATTCCTTTGGAAAAAAATTCTACATTCTTTGGGAATACTTAGAAGGATGTAGATCAAAATTTGTTTATATTCAAATGTACATGTGATTATTTCAATCTCGTTGAAGACAATGTTACATGTCAATTATTTTTACAAACTTTTCTTGGGAATGCTCTTGAATGGTTCCATTCATCACTTCCTAGGACCATTACCAATTGGGACATGTTAGAAACTTTATTTTCTGAAATTTTTTCCAACCCACCCTCTCCCATATGGACACAAGATAATGAATATTTCATCCTTTCATATACTCCAGATGAAGATCTTTCAAGAAGAAAATTTGAGAATGAAATTGAGGAACCTCCACTAAATGAAAAATAACATTTCAACCTTGCAACCGATAATGAAAAGCCACAAGAACATTAGCAACAAGAAGAATTTGTGGAAGAGAATAATATTGACAACGATGATGAGCAATATTTCCATTGCATAAAGGAAGAATGTTTTCATGACATTTCCATTGGGTCAAGAATCTTGGAAGTGGTTGAAGACAAGGAGAAAGATGAAAATATTTTCAAACATGAAACTTCTCACCCAAAAAAAAATAATAGCATTCTTGAGCAACCAAGAGTTGATTTTATTGAAACATGGTTGCAAATAATTGTTGGCCAAACAATGCAATCATATTTTGAGTGCATCTGGTTTAATTTTTATCTATTACACATTGAGAATGACCCTAACTCATTGGTACAATCCTTAATATGTTCCATAGTTTTAGATCTCATTCCACAGATCAGTTGGATTCTTGAATGGCTGCATTGAAAATCTACCTACACCTAAAAGTTTCCCTTTCCTTCAAGTAAGGTAGGTTAGGTAGATCTTATTTTTACATATCTTTTTTCTTCAGTTCAAGTTTTGTAGAATAAAGCAATTGATAAGTAGAGACGATATTTGCAGATAACTCCATGGAAGAAGAATTACAAGAATCCATTTTGAACATGAGTCCATATCCCAATGGAGAAATAAGTTGATCTTTATATTCTAGTATTCTCAACAACCCAGAAGGGGTCAATGTCCCATAGTTGGATTCAGTTGTTGACCAAAAATTGGTCGCCTAGATATTCTCCTGCTCCTAGAATAGTAAAACAAATGATATTGGAAGAAGAAATTTTTTGAACGATTATAATTTCATTGAGTATCCCTTATTCTCATCTTCGTCATGCATTTTTTCAGATTCAAAATCCGAGTTCATATGCTCAAGATATCCAAGTTTCCATCTAACTAGAAAAAATGTTTCTTCCATGTGGATAAACGCTAATGTTCTTGGAACCAAATTAAATTATCGAAACCACACTTTCTCTTGAAACCATACTTGGAGCCATGTTCATATTATTTTAAATTCCATGTTCATAGTCTTGGAACTTATTTTATAATATTATTCCCACACTTAGTATATTTTCGAAAATTTCCTTCGAAAATTTCCTCTCCTCTTTAATCAGTTTATTTTTTAAAATCTCCTCTCTTGCACTTTATTCTTCATCCCTTGCACTCTATTCAACACTTTGAATTTACTTTATCTCCATCGGGAGGAATCCCGCTCCTTATCTCTCCCCACTCCATACACTCCATACGGGTTTGTTATCCCCCTCATCTCCCTCAGTCCCTTCCCTTCTTTCCTCACTCCACACTGCAAGTTCACTAACCTTACTCCTCCCTCACCTTCCACTCACCTCCAAACCTACCATACCCATATCCCCCCCCTACGTCATCATACCTCACGTTATATCTCCACTCACTTCCCTTCTTTCCTCACTCCACACTGCGGGTTCATTACCTCCATGGGTTCACTCACCTTCCCCTCACCTATGAACCCATGAATCCGCCTCTATCTTCTCCTTCCTTATCTATAATTTCTCACAAACTCCTCCTCTCGCGTCCACCTATTCCCTCACTTAAAATTTTGATCCTAAGTTTAATACATTATATCATTAACCAATGAAATCACTCCATTTTTCAACCAATTATTTGCAACACATGGAAATTATGCAACCAATCGGGTGATGACATGTAGCGATGAATGTGAGTGTGACATGTGGAAACCAATTGGGAGGTGACATGTGGCATATCGTAGTGACCTATTACACATAGAAATGTGGTGATTATATGGATGATGACTATTGGAGGATGACTGGGCAATTAAATTATTTAATTGTTTCATTAATTTCCTAAGCAATTGAACCATTAAGTCTCCATAGCCTCCACATGTTTCAAACCAAATATTTGGTAAACATTTCATTATATACATTAAAGTTTCAAAAAATTCCATGCATGTGGGATATTTATTTGAGAACAAGTTGAAATTTTAATGAATAAGCATGAAATAAAATCAAGGGCCGAGATTTCCCCATGAAAGTTGATTTACAGTTGTTGAGTCTTGATGTTTTGAAGGCCATAACTTGAGATATGAGAGTCAGATTTGGAAAAAATCAGCTTGTTTGAAAGGTATTTCAATGTGGACAATGATGGAATAGGTTGCAAGGGCCTAAATTGGCAATACTTTTCTCATAAATTGAAAGAAAAATCAACAATATTTGTATGAAGTGTTGATAAATCTGCTTGATATCGCGACTTCACGAGCTCAAATATTGAGATCCAGTAATCAAAACTATGCCATGGAAGAATCGTTGGAAATATAAGACAATGAATATGACATATAAATGGTTTACATGGATAAAAAATTGAATATTACATATATAAAATTAAAACACAGTCCTCTCTTTAAAAGGGAAGTTAATTAAATATTTCAAAATAAACTTTTATTTAATTTTTTTTATGAAAGATGAAAAAGGGACACTTTAAGGTGTGGATCTCAATGATGTAAGTTAATTAATGAGACTTTATTGAGGAATTAATTAAAGTTATCACTACAAAAACGAAAATTCCCTAACTACTCAAGAAGTTAGAGGAGTCAATTTTAAAAAGAAAGAAAGGACTCCATCAAAGGGTCATAGAAGGTTGCATTATCAAATAGGAAGACCAGTATAGAGGGGTGCAACCATAAAAATGCACCCGAGGTTCTGATAAAAAAAGAGAAATCTCCATATTCTCCATTCTTTTTTTTCTACAACATTTTCTCAAGGCTTCTTGTTCATATTTCTGAACGGAACATAAGGTTGAGTTCTTGAGTGTTTCTCTTGTAATCTTTCAATACTTTTCTTATATGATCATGGAGTATCTACAGACATGTATGTGACTGTTAAATAGATTTTGTGTATTTTTTAATATCTTTCATGAACAAAACTCCATAGAGAACTATTTTGAGGCATTTCTCTAATGATATCTCAAATCTTGGGATTTTTGAGTTTGCCTATCAAATTATTTCAATATTAAATTCAGAACTTTTTTAAAGTTTTTTGAGATGATAAAAAATATTCTCTCTTTTTTCTTGTGAGAATATATGGATGCATTAATTTTTGTATGTGATTTAGAGGGTTGTATATATGATGTTGAGCATAAATATATTATGATGTTGAAGCCTTCGTTTAATATTTTTATTGTTGAGAAGTAATTTGCTACACATAAACATCACATTAGGTTATAAAAAACCATTTCATATACAAATCAAAGAAACAAAAATATGTTTTTTTTTATCTTTCTCCCTAGTCAAAGATATTCAAGATATATCTTTTATCCAAAGAGGAGTACCACCTCTATAGAAATGCAGGGGAATTCATATCCTCGTGAGGTCGTTATTCCGATATTAACTGATTCAAACCTCAAAGGGGAACCTTAATCATAACTCCATCCTTAGATGAAAATTGACAAAGAGAATTAATATGATCTTAAAACATAGATACTTGCTTGATGAGAACCCCTAGAGTTCTCATTTTTAAAATGGTGTCTTTTTTTAATTATTTTTTATATGTAAAATTTAACAGTTTTAACATCATTTAAAATGCTATGTATCATTTGTTTTTTCAAATGTCTAATTTTCATCTAATTATATATTTTTAATTAGTTTAGGATGTCATATATTTAAAATTGCAATTTAAAATATTGATTTGAAACAATTTTTTTAGCTTTACTTTAATGTATTTAATGCATTGATGATAGTTGTAGCTAAACAACACTACTTTTAAAAATTTAGATATAAAATATATATTTAAAAGATAAATATGCTAAAAAAATATACATTTTATATTTTTTTCATTTAAAATGTCATATCAAATAAAAAAAAATTATAGTCAAATTTGGAAAAAAGAAAAGAAAAATAATAAAATATTTTGACATTTGTTACAAGTTTTTTTTTAGATTTCATGTATAAAAATGACAATATTTAATCTTATTTTCTATGAAATAATGATTCACATAAAAATGAAAGAAAAGGACTAACCAAATAATATGGTAAATAAAATGATTCATCTCAAAAAAACAATATATAGATATTTGTTATTAATGTAAAATCTCAATAATGACTCATCAATAATATGTCAAATTGAACATTTTCTTCCAAAGACATATGTCAAGCTCATAATTTTTAATAGGCAAGTCAACATTTTTGTCAATATTATGTCTTTTATGTTCCCAAGTTATCTTATGTGATCATTTCCAAACACATATTTTAATGGTGGTTAACACTCTAACATTTTTGTCACATGTAATACACTAAATTCATCATATGAAAAGAATTATATATATATATATATATATATTTCAAAATAAAAAATTGAATAGATAAACAAAATTTAAAAAGTCAAAAAAAAAATTACTTTAAC
>ML786046.1:121953-152097 GCA_009831015.1 Picea engelmannii | reverse complement strand
CATATTTGAAAAAAACAATAAAAACAACAACTAAAAACAAACATATTTGAAAAAAAAATAAGAACAACAACTAAAAAAAAACATATTTGAAAAAAACAATAAGTAAAAGAAAAACAAAATAATCACCAAAATTAAAAAAGAGAACAAATAAACACACAAACAAAGAATACGAAAGTGAGGGATTGTGATCTTTGTAATCTCCCTACCTCCCCTCTCCCCTACCGCTTGCCCCTTTCACTCCCACTCATCCTCTTGCCCTTATTGTTTTCATCCTCCTCTCACTGCGCATCACCCTCCTCCTTTGAGCAATGAGTTTTTGAATCTGCCATTCAAAGGAGGAGGGTGATGGGCAATGGAAGTTGTTGGAGGAAAGTAGCGATGGGAGGAGGAGGAATGGAAGGGAAAGGGGAGAGAAAAAATGGGGGTGATTCTCGTGAAAGGAGGAAAAGAGGGGCGAATATGAGAATTTTTCCTTGCTTTTCTTCTTTTTTTATCATTTGTTGTTTTTTGTTTTTAATTTTTTTAGTTTTTTTCTTCAATGTTTTATTTATTTATTTTTATTTATTTTGATTATTTATTATTTTTTAATTAAATTGTATGTGTTTTTTCTTTTAAATTTTGGTTGTTTAAGTGGGTTATATATATATATATATATATATATATATATATATATATTAAAAAATAATTAAAAAAGATGAATTCATTCTTGTGAATTTAAATTATATATGAAATTGTAATTTTTTTTTAATACAATGTGTTTAGAGTAACAATTTGGGTGTATTTTAATATTATGGTTGCAATGGTACCGGTTGTTAAGGTCATCGTTTTTAAAGTGTTTCAATTTTAATTTTGACAAGAAAATGTGTTACTTGTAATATCATTTTTCGATTTAGGGGTTGATTTTAATATTTTTAGCTGTAACGGTACTAGTTGTTAAGACCACGACTTCAAAAATGTTGTAATATTGATATTGGGAGAAAATGAGGTGCTACTAGTAGCACCACTTTTTGATTCAAGGGTTGATTTTAAGGTTTTGGTTGAAGCAATAATGCTTGTTAAATCCATGGTTTCAAGCAAAATGTAATTTTAACCTCGAAAAAAATGGTGTTACTAGTAGTATCACTTTTTAATTTGAGTGTTTATTTTAATGTTTTTGTTAACAACATTACAGCTTTTCAAGGTGATGTTTCATAAGGTTGTAATTTTAACCTTGAAAAAGAAGGTGTTACTGGTATAACCAGAGGATTAATTTAAATTGATATTTTAATGCAAAAATATAAGGTTTTAAAACTAAAATTTACTTTTGAAGTTATGCTAATTTACTAATAACATTTATTTAAACTTTATCAAAAATAAATTTATTACTAATAACATTAATTTAAACTTTATCAAAAATAAATTTATGAAAATGAAAAATGATAAGCAATCTTATTTATCGATTGATCTTATTGAGGCTTTAAAACTACATGGTGTCACTTTTATGTATCAGGCTCTAAATAATTCAAGTACAAACATTCTTAGCTCTTATTGGAAAGAGGAAACTTCGCTCGGTCTCTCGGGGGATTTAGCAAAAGAATGGGAAATTTACCGAAGTGCCCTCCTAGGGACGGGGATATTGATGATGAGTTATTATATAAGGCATCCCCTTATTATATGAGGAGACAGTTCAAGGATCCCCTTGGTAAGTAACTTATATAAGGCATTGACAGAGAGCATATGGCAACATACAACAAAAGGTTGGAGCTTCAAGTTGTGGAAGTTGAACATCGCTCTAAAAATTAAACTTTTCTTTTGGTTAGTCCTGAGAAACAAAGTCCTCACTTGGGAGAACCTGCTATCAAAGGGGTGGGAAGGCTCGAGTATTTGTATCTTGTGTAGAAAGAACTCGGAGACACAAAAAAACTTGTTTATTCATTGTTCGTTCACTCATCAAGTTTGTAAACTTCTTGCAGGGACCCTCAAGTTACTGTTGAGATGGGATGGGAGCGAGTTAGATGATTGTTTGCTGACTTGGGTTGGACAACACCCGAATTTGAGTGCGCTACCAACGATTGTCTATTGGTATATTTGGATGGAGTGAAACATGGTCTTGTTCGATAATGTGATTATTTATTCTTATGCGGTGGCGGCCAAGTCCATAGGATCTTTCAATATTTTTGTTTTGTCTCAAAAAGGAACAAAACTTTGTAGGAACAATAGTCCACCTCGGCTTCAACAAACGGTGGGGTGGTACAATGGAGCGGTTACAACAGATGGATCTCTTAGTGGAGCGGGGGACATTATCAAATTAAATGAAACTACTTCATATAAATGGCCTTTCAACACTGGCCTTGGGACAAATAATAGAGTGGAGCTATTGGGGGTATGGGCTACTCTTTTCTTAGCCATAAGATTACATATTACAGGGTTATAGATAATAGGGGATTCAAAGATCATTATAGATTTGTGTAATGGAATCAGGAGTCTCCATATCTTGGCGCTGGAAGGATGGAATGATCAAATTAAAAAATTGAGCATACTTTTTGAAAATAGTTCTTTTAATCATGCCTATAGAGAGTTCAATACGGAGGCGAATGGCTTTTCGAAAAAGGCACTTAAGAATCAGTTTCAGCGAGGTTCAATTCTCCACACTCAGTGGGTAGATAACAATCAAGAAACTTCTAGAAGCTACAAAATTTTCTAGTTTTTGTTGGAGTTTCTTTTTCTTTTGTAGAAGACAATTTCTTACTTTGATGATTAAATGGGAAGTTTGAAAATAGGCTGGAAACTTGATTAAAATCTTCGAGTGATGGAGAAATAGCTTAATTTCGAAAGTTTGTAAAGACAACATTGAATTGATATATCTTTCTATCTATTTCAGGTTTTCAGTTTGACAACTAAAAGATTGTTATAAGAGATGTAATCCAATTATATTTTTTAATATATTAAGTAATTTTCTTGTTTGAAAAAAAAAAAAAAAATTCCCATTGGAATGCTACACGATAAGTGAAAGAATCTTTTTTACAATAAATTATAGTTTTTACGAAAAATATTGGAATAAACTTAATTTTTATGAACAACATTGTTCTATTTTTTACTAAAGATGAAAAAGACAATTTTTTTACGTTGACTTTCCCTAAAGATGATTTTGTTAGGTTGGAAAAAGGCAGCGTATTTAATTTAAATTGAAAAAGTATAATGTACATTGGAATGCAAAATGATAAGTGAAAAACAGTAAAGAAGTATTGTTCATGGAATATGATATTACCGTGATATTAGAATTTATATTTATTAGAATTCATGGAAAATGAATTATTACAATTTATATTTATGGAATGCTCTAATAAAATGAATTGGGGTGTTGAAAACGGTGGGTTTGAGATAACTACATGGCATTATGGCATTATGCAATGGTGGTGGTATGAAGTGACACAATTATACAACTTTGATATTTGAGGAGTGTCACCTGTTTTTTGTGGTTTCTATTATTTCGATTAATGTGACTATATATAATAACAATTTGAAAGGTGTTTTTAGTATTTGAATTTCATAAAATACATTATTTTAAAAACATTTGCTTCTTCGTGTACCTTACAATTATAACTATATCAAAGTGCTCATATAATAAATATGAGTGTGATTGGATACAAAGTGCATTACAATAAGTTTAAATAATTCCTTNATTTAAATTGAAAAAGTATAATGTACATTGGAATGCAAAATGATAAGTGAAAAACAGTAAAGAAGTATTGTTCATGGAATATGATATTACCGTGATATTAGAATTTATATTTATTAGAATTCATGGAAAATGAATTATTACAATTTATATTTATGGAATGCTCTAATAAAATGAATTGGGGTGTTGAAAACGGTGGGTTTGAGATAACTACATGGCATTATGGCATTATGCAATGGTGGTGGTATGAAGTGACACAATTATACAACTTTGATATTTGAGGAGTGTCACCTGTTTTTTGTGGTTTCTATTATTTCGATTAATGTGACTATATATAATAACAATTTGAAAGGTGTTTTTAGTATTTGAATTTCATAAAATACATTATTTTAAAAACATTTGCTTCTTCGTGTACCTTACAATTATAACTATATCAAAGTGCTCATATAATAAATATGAGTGTGATTGGATACAAAGTGCATTACAATAAGTTTAAATAATTCCTTCACAAATTGCATTTCAATTTAAAAATTATGTTATTTAAAAAAATTCTTTATGGTATGTATAAAAATTAATCTTATAATGTCATTGGTTTGTTCGTAATCAAAGTACACTATTATAAGGTTAAATAAAAATATATATGTTTGAATTTTGTAAAATAGTCTATTTAAATAAAATTGGTCATTGCTGCACATTAAACATATATGCTCCCCAATATGTTATTATAGGATTAAATAATAAAACTTACCCAATTGTGTTTGAAGTTTGTAAAATAAAGTATTTAAAAAGAAATGCTCCATGGCATATCCAAAATTTGTAACCTCATCGGTGTGTCACTATACAAGGTGAACTATGATAGGGTTATATTAAAAAACTTACCAAACTGATTTCTCATTTTTACCATTCACTTTTCTTTCAACACCTTCAATCATCGATTCTCTTTTTCCCTCTATGACTACCCCATTGTCCCCTGCTTCTAAATTATTGGATTGCATCGACAATATTCATCCACATTGAATTTAATTTAATTTATGGATTTTTCGATTGCCTCCCTTCTTATATTTAGTTTGTGATTTCTATGACAACCATGCCTTCGTGGTGGAGAAGAGAATAGGTAATTTCTTTGCAAAAAATTAATGTGTATTTTCATGGTTTTACTTTTCCATTTCAGTAAGTAAATTCCTTTTTTGTTTTCATTTTTTTTTAAAACAATGTTGTTGGTGCAACCTATTGTTTTTCCGCACCAATGTACAATGCATTTATATGTTGCGTTGCTCATAGTGCTCATGAATATACTAAATGCATTGAATTTTTTTATTTTATATAGCATGCTTACTTATGGGATTAACCAATGTACTTAAGTATTTAATGGAGCATAGTTCATAGGATGGCATATCTAGGTATGCACACCACTTAACATAAGTCACATGTTATTTGTAATGGTGTTGCTTATGCTTCAAGTCGATGCACAATTATTTTTTAAAACCATTATTGCACCACACAAAATGTTTTTGATACCATGCATTTTAAGGTACATATTGTTTCATTAATGTATGACTCAACACATGATACACATTGCTACAAAATAATGTTGGTGCACTAACTTAGAATATTGTATATTCTTTCCATTTGCAATGCATTGACATGGCCTCATATTACCTTTGTTCATTGATCGTAATTCTCCCATGCACATTGACATCAATGAAGAAATGCACTAGTTTCTACATGCATTAGTGTGTTCATTAAAGTTATACACACTGTGTTTTGTTGTTACACTATTTATTAACTTTAGTGATGACTTAGCACAACAATAAATGATGCTATTGTAAATCGTCAATGCACCACATTGAGGGGGACATGTATCACTCTCATGATGTGATGACATTGTCATGAATGAATGGCCTAATGTTGCTATTGGGTCTTACAAGCACACTTCAGATGGTACACCTTATGATAGTATAGATGATAGTGCACTATAAAATAGATGCACATCATTGGAAATGCATTGTAAAACATAGGTGTTGTCTCCTAGGATATCCCTTGTGCTACGGGGAAAATCCCCCTATACCAGGTCTAAGGTATAGGCAGAGCGCTAACTCCCTTAAAATATTGTTCTATCCTTAAGCTACCCCCAAAAAATCTAAACAAAGTGACGAGAGAGAAAGGAAAGAGATTTAATGAGTGCACCTTTAGTCTTTGCGGTTGGGGATGACCTCTTTCGCTTTTCGCCGTCTCCTAGATCACAGGGTTTCCTCCCAAAGCCGACCTGCAAAAGGTTAGCAATACAATGCAACAACATATGCAATCTCTATTGATCACTTTAAAAGTTTAGACATAGATATAAATGCACAAATTAACAAAAGCATGGAAACATAGGGTTTTGGGACAAGAATGAACTCGTTTATTCAATTTCAAGATAAAAAGGATTACAACCTTTGTTGGCAACTGCTCTACGAACCAAGTCCGGGCTCCTTTGTTGTGGCTCCGAGTGCATCAATCCCACATTATCTTCTCGCAACCAACATATCACAAAGGGAAGGAGCCTGCAGGGATGATTTTAAGGATGGAAATTTATTTTAAAATGTAGAAACCTTGGTGAATCTTACTAATCCTTCATATGCCAACTATAAATGTTTGCCGATATTTTTGTAAAAATATTCAAATTTCTAAGAATTCTATATAGTTTTTATAAAATTTTGGTGATTTTTAAGGCAAAATAATTTTATCCTATAGAATTTGGGTGAATCATTTTTAAAATAGTGAATCTCGTTTTTTGAAAAACCATGGAAAATTAGCCCATGAGTGAAATTTATCCCCTAAAATCATCCATGGAAGGAGGAAGGGTTGCATAAGGAGAAAGGATGGATGGGAAGGCTGAGGCTAAAACTCAGAATAGGATGCAAATCTTGAGCTAAGAAAGGGAAGGTATTTTGGAAGAGTTTTCTTATTCTCTTTCTTATGTTCATAAATGACTCCCCAAGAACTCTTTTTATATGAGAAAAATATGGTTATTTGGTTTGGGGATGGGCTACAAGGGGTAAAATGGTTATGAAACCCTTTATAGGTCGTAAACTCTATCGAATTCCGTGCAATTTTATATTTTTTGCAACTTTTGGAGGTAAACGTGTGATAAATATCATGTAGCACGTGTATTTACATGGGCTAACTAACATGAAACACACATGTGTATGTGAGCTATTAGTGTAGAAGGGCGTGTACACTATCCAAAAAAGGGTTTTTTAAAAGGAAGCCTCAACGGTATTTTGGCAAAGTATGTAAATGGAAGGGCCAATGTCTTGTATGCACAGATAAGGAATTTTTGGATTATAACAGATGCCCACTAATGTGTGAGTTTAGAAGAGCAACTGATGATCGAAATAAATTACAATATCTTTACACGGTGGGAAGGCATGGAGTTGAGTGAGATCAAGATGAGTGTTCGTGAGTGTGCCATTTGCAAAATAATGATAACCTCTCTGAGGTGGGAATACCCATGCTCGGAATGAAATAATCATGGCTTCCAATCAAGTACACCGTAGATCCATGTCATATATGACTACTAGACAAAATATAAATTTCCATATAAAGTGCAGCCACGGACAATACACAACATATCTACATCTCAAGATCATCTAAAGATATAAAAGTACAATATGATATGCATTTTCAAGAGCCATTGATTCCTGTGGCTGGAGATGAGGACTTCATAACTCGAGAAACAACTTAAATATCTTCAAAAGCTCAGGTAGGAGTACAATAGGAGTGTAAGACTCACTACCCCGAGGTCTTCAACGTGTTGTTAGGGAAAGACTAGAGGATATTGATTATCAGGAAAACAACTTCATTGATTTTGAATCTGAACTTGACTGGACTCTTAGGATGGCCAAATCATAAAAGGTAAGAGATAAATTGTAGAATGGCCGACTCAGGTTGGATAAAACTTCCCTTGGACAAAATCACGACAAAATGATGAGACTCAAGAAACATAGTATTCACATAAGTCTGTGATGAAGGATGCACCAAAAACTCTCCATATGTTTGGAAGAGTAACCAAACGGAGGAGAACACAACTCAATGTAACGAGAACAACTTCCTAAGGTCATACTATATCCCAATGCTTGGTGAACAAACAAAAGGATGTGATTTGTCTAGGGGAGACTATATTCTTGTTGATAAAAGAGAATGTATATCCCGTCCCCTCTTTTTGGAATATTTGATTTTTTTTTTTATCTTTTTCAAATTTTTAACGAGCTTGAAAAAGAATAAAATAATGTTACGTTACAAAGGAGGAATGAGTGTCACAGGAAAGAAAACTAGTTCCAAGTGCATGGAACATACTAATGCTCAGTGCAAGGAGACATGTGCAGGATAAAGACAATCGGGAAAATTCATCCATGGGTCAAGGTGTCAGATTGTGAAGGAAAAAGTGTTACGAGGATTGCACTCAAGGAATGCTTTGAAGGTTCGGTTAATAGCAACATGAAGTCAAAATTAGACCAAATATGTAAGGATGAGACATGCAATGCGATTAAGTGTGACACAATAAGACTCCTTCCATGTGAATTTTTACGAGTCCAGAGAAGGTAAGCTCGGTGTTTTTTCACATTTGGAGAGCCTGAAAAACACTAAAAGAAGACTCCATAGTGTTCCTTTTTCGTAATTAGTCCAGTTGGTTCGAAAAAGGGTTAAACTTATACTGCAAGGACGTCTCTTCAAAACCATTTTAACGAGTGTGACTGAGGCAATATCACTCGGCTATATTTTCAATTTTAAGGACTCTGAAAAGAGATTAAATATGGACTCACAACCTTTTTCTAAGTTTAGTCTCCTTAGCCCAAAAAAGTATAAAATATAACTTAGGAGAACTCTCTCGGCAAGAGATGTCTCTTGAGGCATACCTTTTTCCTGGATAATCTATTGGCCGAAAAAGGGTTAAACTTATGACAAATAGATATTTCTTCTGGATCAATTAACAAGTGTGAAAGGAACAATGTCCCTCAATGATATTTTTATATTTAGGGAGTATAAAAAGAGATTAAATATGGACTCCAGGGGGGTTCCTTTTTCATTGATAATCTTCAAGGCCCAAAAAAGAGATAAACCATTACCAAGGAGAATGACCCTTTTTAAAAAATTTAGTTCCCCAGGCCTGGAAAAGGGTTAAACTTACGCTAGAGAATACTCTCCTAGAGAAACGAATCTCCTAGGGAATACCTTTACTCGTAAATTAACCATCTAGAAAAACAAATGGGTAAACTACCGCCAAACAGATGTGCCTTCAAATTTTATTTTGACGAGCGTGAAGGGAAGTAATATCGCTTGACAATATTTTCAATTTAGAGATTCTGAAAAGGGCTTAAAGAAGACTCATGGGGGAATATTTTCTTAAGTAATATAAAAGAGACCGAAAAGAATAAATAATATCTCGTTATATGTTCCTTTCAAAATTTAATCAAGACTGAAAGACAACAAACCATGCTCATGGGTATTCCATCGGGTATGAGCCATAAAATATGAAGAAGAATGGGGCTTCAAAATATAATGATGGCGGGAATAAAAGGACTGCCAACCCTATGGAGAAAATTCACATCATGGACGCCAAAATGAAGAAAAGGATCTACCTAGGGAATCCATGTAGAGGAAGGCTCTACCCCCTAATTACAACACCTCTAAAGCAATGTAGAAGGTTTTGTGTCGCACTTCGGTGGGATCGATCCTATGGAAAAGAGAAAAAGTCAATAATATGAAAAATTGAAGGTGGTGATAACCTAACCTATATACAAATGTCGAAAAACAACTTTTACCACAGGATGATATGAGTGTAACCCATCGCATGAAAACACCAAACCAAAAGAACAAGTTCATTAGAACAACCCAAAGATCTCACAAAAAGGAACTCAAGTACCCATCGAGCCAAGAATAGGAAAAAAGAGGACCAAACTAGGGAAAAAAGGGCCAAAAAAGTCTATAAATAGAGGTGGACGACTCATTTTAACCATTGCAAATTGGAAAATAACCAAAAAGTTAAAAAACCCTCTTCTTCAAAATGCGAATTCGAGGATCTACGATGGACGAAAGATCCTCAAACCTAAACCAAGTAAGTACAAATGACCTTTCCTCTCCTTTTCATTCATTATTTGTTGCTCAATTTATTGTTTGGAGGGTACGCGCCCTAGTAAAAGTGTCGGGTCGGCATGTGCATAGATTTTCCATGCCTAGCTCGTGTATGTACGCAGGAAAAGAAACACTTATCCCTTGTACATACACGACTGTCTTAAAGAAAACCCGCGTACACCTCTTTTATTTTTCAAAAAATATGAAATAAGGGGTAACCTAGAAAAAACATTTTTTGCAACAGGATGTATGTTCATTGGCGAGAAAGTGAACATGAAGAGTTAGATGTCTTGCTAGAGGAGGATCCAGGGTCCATTTCCATGCTTAACCAATGTGGTATGTGGAAATTTTTCCAGTTTCCATTCATGAGGGCACAACCCATGCTACTGAACCACTTGATAGAGTACTGGCATCTAGATGCAAAGGCCTTCATGATAGAGGGACAATCATTGACTCTGATGACAAAGGATATTTAATTCTTGACCGACCTCTCCAGGAGGGGGGAACCAGTCAACTTGAGGAACTTTCCTCCATGACCATACAACATAGAGGACTACATTGGGATGTATTGCAAGGTTAGCACTGAGAAAGTAGAATCTCAGGTGCCAATACATAATATCACAAGCCTCAATCTTCGGATAATACTCTTCATGATTGGGTGGATCACATGATCCACAACACTTCGTCATGCCTCCCATGCACAGATGCATTATGCAGTTTAGTTTCTAGATGCCACTATTTTTTAATGGATCACTACAATGCTCACATGCATGAAAAAAAGACTAATTGACTGCCAAAGAAGAACAAACAAGAACTTCAGGTTCCAGACCGTGTTGTGTGATTTATTTTTCAAGAGAGTGCCAAGCCTTAGCCCGAGGGAGACAATATGAGGTTATATTTCCTCTTTTCCAACATTGTGCAGGTGGGAAGATTTATTACCTTGACAGGGTGAGGGGCGAGTACAAGAGGTCTTTGAAGACACATTTTTTTACTGGTGGGCCCGTTAGATTCTTGTGATCGAGGACTACCCCTATGCAAGGATCAGTTTCCTGAGGGATTATAATATACCGATGCCCCCTGACAAGGATCGTATAGAGATAGGTAAACATGTTTTACAATTAATTTATTTAAATTTTTTTAAAATATTATCCTTTTATGGTAATGTCAGAGTACTAACACTATGATCTTTTATATACAAATGTGGGACCAATGAAACCTGTTGACTTCACCCAGACCAGGCGTCCTCCTCGAGTAGATTCCATACTAGCAACAAGAGGAGGAACAATAGTTTTAGGAGGACCACTAGCTAGAGATGCGGAGAGATTACTATGAGGAGTAGAGAGGAACTTAACATCTCTCACTTGTTCAGTGTTAATGGCAGAGATAGATTATCTTCCCCCGACCATGTAGTTGCATGTTGTAGGGGTTCCTAGGACTTGGGTCCAGTTATTCTGGCATCTTGCGAACGTTGTAGTTCATTATACTACATCCAACAAGCCTAGGCCATAGTTAGTACTGGACCACATATGTGTCAAGGGAACTTTTTGTACTCTATTATGTAGTGAGGGCTTGAGCCCAACGATGTATACCGGTTCTATTTGAGGCTTTATGGCCCATGTTTGTACTTATGACATTATGTTTTGGACACAGTATTATATATAAATACGTATTTTTTACTTATGGATAAACATTTTGTACAAATGTATTTACATGCGCGTGTATGTGTGTTTTTTTACTTTTATGTGTGAGAAATATGTCAATCTAATACTTGATTAACCAATGTATCATTTATTTGATTAGATCTCCTGGGAACATGAATATAAGTAATATAATCAAAATAACGTTATAAGATACATACCCTAAAGAATTGTCAGTGAAGGGTGGGATCGTAGACATAGTATACTTCGTTTAACTGAGACACAACCAGTTTAGCATCTAGATAAACTTGGAGGTGAGAAATACCATGTGACAAGGAATCATGTAGTAATTCAATTACAACACTATACTCAGAAACATTATTGGTTTCTTCGCCCAGAAAAATACCTCCAGAAGACATAAACTAACGAAAAGGTGTAAAGATCACCCAAGCTACAGAAGCAAGCCTCCAAGTGTGTCGGCTAGCACCGTCTATGAACCCAATATAGACCTTAGATTCACTTGACATCTGCCACAGTGAAAAGAAACACAATAAAATACACATCCATAAAACAAAAAGAAAAGACTGTATAAATAAATCTATACATTATATACAAGAATTCATGCTCAGGAGACCGAAATAAGGGTAATACTTATTGAGGTAGAGCCCATTTCTACGCTACAATAAAGCGTTACTCTTGAAATCAAACAGTTTATAGGCACCCTTTTCTAAAAATATCTGAACAATGAATGGTCTGAACTACATGGGTTTGGACTTGCATGCCCCCAAGGGATCTTTATATTGGTCATAGACCAGGAAAAGATCACCTTCAAACAAAATACGAGGGTGGACAGACCAATGATAATGACACTTGACACATTGTTTGTGAACCTTGTTGGACAAGGATGCATCTCAACGCTGCTCATTGAGTTGCTCGATATATAAAAGATGTTCTTCAAGTGGTGTAGTGTGGAGAAATAGTTCCATTGCCAACTTAAGAGAAGGGATTTGGAATTCTATGGGAAATACTTCATCCATCTATAAACGAGTTGGAAAGGAGAAAAATTAGTACAAGTCTTGACTAAGGTTCGATAAGCCCGAAGTGCCGAGTACAACATCAAATTCTAGTTTGACTTGGCTGAATTAACCGTCTGCTAAAGAATAGTCTTGAGAGACTTATTAATAGCCTCCACTTGACGATTCTCCTGTGGGTAGGAAGGTGACAAATTTTCTTTCTTAAACCCTAGTTTTGATTTTAACTCGGACATCATTTTGTTCTAGAAGTGACTGCCATGATCTATGACAATCTCCTTCGAAATACCGAAACTGCCTATAATCTGTTTTAAAATGAAAAGGGAAGTTGTTTCCCTGTCATTTTTGAATGTCGGCATAGCTTCGAACCACTTAGTAAAGTAGTCTACTACTATGATGATATAGGGATGCCCCCTAGTTGAAACTGGGTGGCATGTAGTGAAATGAATCCCCCACATGGTGAAGGGACCAACAACAATAACTGGGAACATGGGAGTTGGGTGTTCCCACATCTTTTGAGAGAATATCTGGCACTGGTGACACTTCTTGACCTCCTCTACACAATATTTGATCAACGAGGGCCAAAAGTATCCAACGCGAATAATATTTTGGGTTGTTTCCAACCCAGATAGGTGACCACCACATACTCATGTGTTACAGTCGTTCAATACAAGCTCTGCCTCTTCGTGAGTGAGACATTGACGAAGAATGAAATCCACTCCTCGAGGATATAAACTATCATCGAGGATAACATAGTTATGCACTTTATGGTGTATTCACCGACGCTCGTCGTGAGAAGTAGAATATGGGAACCTCAAAGTCTGGGGATACACAAGTATATCTCCATACCAAGGGTCTGAATATGTAACAAGGAAAATATCTTCATTGATCAATGACTCTTCGGAAAAATTATTATCACTCTCAACTGAAAGTTCTGAGATTAGTTCAACAAAGACCAATGACTTTTTATACTTCACCAAAACAAAATCCAAGTTAAATTCTTGTAGGATGACTATCCATCGACTGATTTTCCCATTGATGACCCATCGTGTTAACACATATTGAAAAGGGTTCACGACAACTACCACGATGGTATTACAAATTAATATGTAATGACATAACCATTGGATGACATGAACAACTGCCAAATCAATTTTCTCAACATGTGTGTAGTTGATTTTTGGTCCTACCAAGCCTTAGCTAAGATAGTAGATAACATGCTCTTCAAGCATGCCATGCTCTTGGACCAAGACCATGCCAATAGTAGACTCTACGGTAGCCAAATACAACAAAAAATACTTTTCATAATTCGAAGGACTAAGAAGAGGGGCAGACGCCAGAACACATTTCAATGCTTTGAAAGAGCATCGAGCCACTTCATTCAAAAAAAATGCGACCCATTTTGTCAAGAGACTCATGAACCCTTTAGTAATCTCGACATAGTTGGCAATAAATGCCGAAGAAAATTGGCTTTCACTTGTAGACTTTGAAGCTGAAGGATTGTGTGAAGGGGAGGCAATTGAACTATTTCCTCAACCTTCATGGGATCGACCATGATCCCTTTAGTTGACATGATAAAACCTAGCAAACTTCCCGATGTCATGCAAAAACTACACTTATTTGGATTTAGGCAAATCGAATAGTAGCGACAACTCTTAAAGATAAACCGTAAATGGGAGGGATGATCAGATCTCTTATGAGAATGTGATGCCAGATCATCAAGATATGCCTCAACTATGTGTTTGAGGTCGTGGAAGGAAAACGACATGGACCGATGAAAAGTGGCTCCAACATTCTTAAGGCCAAAAGGAATTTTTCTATACGTGAATGTATCCCAACGACAAATAAATTTTGTTTTATGTTGGTCCTTGGGCCTGATTTGAATTTAGTTATACCTGGAAAAACTGTCCATAAAAGAAAATACCTCACAGCTCGTACATTCATCAACAATATGGTCAATGAATGAGGTTGGAAAATTATCTTTTAGGAAAGTTGTTTTCAGGTCACGAAATTCCATACATATGTGGATCATATCTTGATTTTTGTTGACAGGAACATGGTTCGATACCCATTCTGTAAATTGTACTACATAGGTGAAACCAACCTTGATGAGTTTCTCTACCTCGGCCTTGATCACTGCTGCCTTGTGAGGATTGACTGGACGAATCTTTTGGTGGACAAGATTAACATTGGGGTAAGTTGTGATATCGTGTTCAATGATACATGGATCAATTCCTGCAATATCCTCATAAGACCAGGAAAAGATGTTGTAAGACTCTTTAAATAACTCAGTGTAGATTTGAATCTCTTTGGGGGAACAATCTGCTCTGACAAAGACATTTTCCATGATTCTATGGGTTTTGGAGATGTTGATAGGAATTTTTTCAGCTATACTTTCCATTTTTCCCTCAAAATAGATTCCATGTGTGACCAGAGGGTTAACAAGAAAAGGGGAATATCCATTCATATTTGTAATGAACTCTCATGCTTCTATTCTCTTCATCTCGGGTAAGAAATAAGATATTTTGTGAAGATCATCCCAAGGTTTTTCTGGCCCAGTCATTTCCTCTAAAATCACCTTGTTAGAGGGAAATACCAAATCCATATGATCGTAAGTGGTGAGAGAGTCTTGAGGTGAAATGGGCTTTAGAATGGGATATAGATCCTGTGGGGGAGACAAATCAGGGTTGGCTGAGGCTTGCTAGACAATAATCTAGGCAACCTCAGCAGTGGATAAGGGAACAACCATTCCAAGATTCCCTACCACTTCCATCAAATTCGATGGGGAAGGTAAAATCCAATGGTCATTAAAGTAACTCATTCTAAAAGAAGTGACTTGAAAAATTGCAGCCTTCAGCTGGTCAGGGACAACATAAATAAAATTGAAATAATTAGAAGGCGACGGATAATGAAACGTCCCCATTAACTATGGAATAATTTGGCACCTAAGTTGACAGTACCTAGCTGTGGTTTATCAATCATCGGGACCGTGGATGCCCCTGATGAAAGTTTGATGCCCCTGATGAAAGGTCAAAATAGGAGAAGGATAATTGATCAATGGTTATGATCCAGTCTTCGTGAGGAAAACATAAGAACCGGAAAAAAGTGGATACATCTTTTATCATAGAGTAGGTCCAACTCCGCTCTAAAAACATATTATAGTTGAGAGGCACACTGACTACTTATACTTCAACACACAAGGTTTTTCCCTCCAACTGCATGGGGAAGGAGGGAATTATACCATGTGGTCTAAAATGTTGATCATCAAACGTGGTTATCAATGTGGGAAACATAGAAAAATTAGGTTGGACGATGGCCTTCCAACATGCCAATGACAACACACAAGTCGAGGCACCCTCATCAACCACTGTACGAAAAATATTCCATGTGAACAATTTCGTGGCATACACCACTATTATCTGAAAAGCTACATGGTGAGGAAGACAAGGTTTATAATATGTAGGATAAAAAGAAATCATTCATGAGTTAGTAGTCTTGATTACTCCCAAGGAATAAAACAATTCTTTCCTCTGTGAGGGGACACTCTAGAGGACTTCCATAGCAGACATTACATAAGGAGTTTGTGCCAGATACTCCACGACAGAGTAATTCTGAGAAGCCCTTGCGTTTGGGTTTTGAGAATCATTTTTGAATGCACCTTTATGGATGTGATTCATAGTTTTTCCCATAGTCTTCTCAATTTGAAGAGGAGGTAGTGGGATAAAGGCTTCTTTTCCCTTCTCAATGGATTCTGGTGTTCCATAATTATGAGCCCTGGTCTATAGATGAGCTTCAAAATTCATCATATAAACGTTTGTGGCTCCGTTGATAGTATTAGGAGTGGGGGCTCTCTAATTTCCCCCAAGTGAATTCGTGGATGAGGAAGCTTGAGCCAAATATTTCCCTTGTGGAAAAGGGTTGGTTAACATGACATGTTGTTGCTATGCCAATAGATTTTGGTATTCCTCAAGCCGAGTGAATTGGTGAGTCAAGTGGTCGTATGTGAAAATCTTACATGGAACTTCACCTTCCTCTTTTCTTGTTTTCCCTCGCCGACATTATTTGTAGCCTTCTTATCCCCCTTACCCTTCTTATTTTTATATTTCCTCTTTACCTTGTTTTTCTAGTTACCCTTGGGATTTGTCGATTGCACACTATGTACATCCGATGTTTGGGTTACGGGGGAAACCAAACTAGGAGTTTGGTTGGCTATAGTCTGTTGAATCGATAATTGTTGTAATTGATTAGTCAACTAATATGTGGGCTTGCTCTGTGTTGATCCTACTATGCAGTCGGTGAGAGGCCCAAACTTCTATTTTGTCTTGTCGAAAGTCAATCGTGGTGCATTGGGAAGGATCTCATATAGCATATCGAATTGAGTGTAAATTAACTTCAGTTGTTGGGCTCTCATGATAGCCTCTTCTTCAGAAAAAACAACAAACGTTTATCTTCTTCAGAAAGGAATTTAGGAACCAGTCGAAAAAAATTCGGGAGGGACCTTAAATTTGATCAAACTCTTTCGTCATTGTCATTCTTGGATGTGGTATGAGATATGGAAGAATTTTGTTTTCTCAAATTTGGCTAGCAACTCGATGCCGACATCATATCTTAACAATAACTGGAAATGGTATAAGAATACCATAGCCAGGTCATTAAAGTAAGCATACTTCAAGCTATCGAGCTCGATATACCATTTTGCAGCACTTCCTATAAGAGTGCATTGAAACAAATGCAACTGAACATAATCATCCTTTAACTAGTTGTATGAGCACCATAAATGAAATATCATAACATGATCACCTGGATATTCTCCATCCTTTCCTTCGAACTTAGGGATGTCCGAGGGAAACTTAGTCGATATGGGGGGCCAATGTGGATCATGACAGATCGGGTCATTCAAAATTATCGACAATTCTAGAAAATGCATAGTTTCCAGAAAAGGTAGTCTAGGTTGTGGTGGATTCAAATGAAAAGAGGGACTTGGATTTTGGTTGGCACCAGGTTTTCAAGAAAAGTTTGGCTATTGGGAAGGGTTTTGGTAGAACCCATTTTGGTTGTGTCCAGTAAAAGGATCTTTTGTTTGATTCTACATCACTGATTGATTCTCATAGTTAGATGACATGCCTTGTGTAGGGATTTCTCCATGCACAATATTCCAAGGACCTTGGTTGGGGATTCTCCCAAGTGAACCTCCTGGAATAGGTACTAAACCTTGCATGGGGTTCCACTGAATGTGGGAGGGGTTTCCCCTGATCGACATCCCTTGAGAAGAAAATGAGCCTTGCCAAGGATTTCCAAGACCTTGTGAGGAGTAAAATCCTATCATCATTTCCTGCAAAGGAATGAAACCTTGCATAGGGTTTGGTTGACCAAAAATGGGGTTTCCCCTTGCCGAGAAAAAGGACGATGAGAAAGCATTATTTACAAACACATCGAACAAATAAAAATTCATAGACCCTACCAAAGTCATGTATGATTGAGGTCCATGAATCCCACCACTAGAAAAACTAGAGTTGGTATTAAGCTCGATCGACTATTGAAAAGCACCTCTGAGTGAAGGGGATGGAGGAGGGATATGACCCCGACCATAAGGGATAGCATTGAACGTGGAAGTGGTTCTTGTGGCGGATCTTTGCAAGGGAGCATTAGAAATTTCTACCCTCAGACCAACAGTCTATAGAGTAGATTAAGTTAGTATCGAACTAGAGTCGGAACTCGACATCCCATATCAAAAGGCAGTGTCAGACACGTTCTGGATAGAGGGAACAATGGTATGAATTGTCGAAGGGATTATGCCTCTTCCCGAATTATTGAGTGTCTGGACAACCATAGTACTGACAGGCGGAGATGGTGGAGGAATCACAAAATCCCCTCCCACGACAGTCGAGATGGGAGTATGAGGACTCCCAGATAAAGTAGCACTAGTTTCTTCCATCGTCACTCGTCTAACAAACTGATGTTCATGTGAAGTCACCTCGGAAGGGACTACTTGAATAAGAAACAACATCGATAAGTCAGTCATCAGAGGGTTTCCAGGCATAAAGCCTTCACCTTTGAGGTCATAAACGATTGAATCCTCTAGTGCAAGAAAGTATTCTCTAGGATCTGGCTCGGGTATAGTTTCCTGTGTCCTGATCACTTCAAATGAACCCTCTTGATATATCCTATGCCTCAGTGGTCATGGAGGTGGATCTAAAGTAACTAGTGACAAACACTGAATCCTACATGAACGTCAGAAATGTTGATATTCCACCTTGTGAAATGATCAATCGACACTCTAAGATTGAGCTAGCGCGAAACATAGAGAACACACTAAAAAGTTCCTAATGGAAAATCAAGAAAACATCTGACTGGAATGAAGAACAATTATGTCATTCGACACTACAGAAACTTACCGGTGCAAGTGTAATTCGAACACAGAATCACCCTCCGGGTATAATCTGTAAAGTGTGATTCGACATCTTCCCTAAGTACCATGGTATACCCCCGCAGTCACCTATGTAAGTCCGTAAAAATAGGCAACTAGGTTTCCAACTCACTGTCTATCACCAGGTGGACATAGTCGACAGTCAGACTGATCGTAATGAGAAGGATAACAAAGTCCAAAGCCTATAAATGGTTTCAAAGGCAATGGTCCGAAATACAATTGAGGATATCAAACATATTTGAGTTCCATGAGGATCTGTAGTCAAATGTGATTAGCGTAATTCCTAAGAACGACCCTCAATATACGATCCCCACTATGCTTTGTCCAAATTTGGAGGGGTAATGTCCTCTACCTTTCCTCATGTGACCTCATGTTTATCCCCTATGTTAGAGGGGGGTCCCGATTGAATCTTACAAAATTGGACTCTAACACTCCTTATCACAAACTCTTATGTTTGTTTAAGCGTCCTTGAAGAGTTTCCTCTCCACACCTATTTCAAGGCGCTATAACCTAGACTACTTGGTAGACTCTACAAACAAAAGTCTAGTTGATTTTAAGTGTTAATCGTTGATTTTAAGTGGCTTGATTTACTCAAAATGGTATGGACGTGCAACTTGTGTTGTTTTCAAAAGATGAAAGAGAAGAAAAACTTGAGAGCATTCATGCAGAAGCAAGATAGGTTATTCAATTGAAAAAATGGCTTTTAAATCTTTGTAAATGAAATTTTTTTGAAGTAGTATTCCAAGATCCTAAAATGAAAAAAGTTTCCTAGAATGCGCTTTGCGTTTTACAATGTAAATGAAAACTACTAAACCTTCAAAGAAAAAGAAAGGAAGGAACTTTGAAAAAGAACTCTTTTCTTTTGTAATAAACAACCTAGGATACAACTTCCAAAAAAAAATGCATAATTAAATGGAATCATTTTTATTTTTTGAATGCTTAGGAAAGAAAATCACAAGTAACTGATCATTTTCATTTTTCAAAGAATAAACAAGGTAAAGAGAAAATAAACCCAAGACTAACACAGACCCTAAACTACTACTTGAACGCAGGGATTCACTGGAATCCACAACAGGGATGATTTAAGGGGCTAAATTTCGCTCTTGGGCTAATTTTCCATGGTTTTTCAAAAAACAAGATTCACTATTTTAAAAAAGATTCGCCCAAATTCTATAGGATAAAACTATTTTACCTTAAAAATCGCCCAAAGTTTATAAAAACTATATAAAATCCTTAGAAATTTGAATATTTTTACAAAAATATTGCCAATCATTTATAGTTGGCATATGAAGGATTAGTAACATTCGCCAAGGTTTCTACATTTTAAAATAAATTTCCATCCTTAAGATCATCCCTCATCCACAGGAGGATATAACACTTATAAGTTCAACCTAAACCCTCAAATAAAGCAAAAGAAAATAAAGAAACAACAAGGGTTATTTACAAAGTGCAAGACAAACTGAATAAAAACTCCAACCTAACACAATTAACAAATACCATGAAGAGTTTCAAGAAGGCTTGAGAAGCACAAAGCTTCTTGTCAGGAATGAAATTTTTTTTTTTTTAAACCTTCCAAAACACAGAGACACGTGTTGTGCACAAGAAACCTGCATATGTAAACGGGTTTTATACTATGCAGACTGCGTATGTATGAGGACTATACAGAGGAAATGGTGCGTACACCTGTACAAACTTTCAAAAAGAAAAAGGTTTGGATAGCCAACTAGGCAGGGAAGGCTGGTAGGCACCTGGAAGGTGACCAGAGACCCTAATTGACTTAGTAAAATTCGAAAACTAAAAATTAAACTAAAAATACCAAATCAAACCAAAATATCCCACTGAGACCCTAGAGAGACTCCCCAGTGGAGTTGCCAATTTTTCTACGGGGAAAATCCCCCTATACTGGGTCTAAGGTAGAGGAAGAGCGCTAAATCCCTTAAAATATTGTTCTTTCCTTAAGCTACCCAAAAACCATTTAAACAAAGTGACGAGAGAGAAAGGAACGATAGTTAATGAGTGCACCTTTAGTCCTTGCAGTTGGTGATGACCTCTTTCACTTGTCACCGCATTCTAGATCACAGGTCTCCTCCCAAAGATGACCTACAAAAGGTTAGCAATACAATGAAAAAACATATGCAATCTCTATTGATCACTTTAAAATTTTAGACATAGATATAAATGCACAAATTAACAAAAGCATGTAAACATAGGGTTTTGGGAAAAGAATGAACTCTTTTATTCAATTTCAAGATAAAAAGGATTACAAACTTTGTTGGAAGCTGCTCTACGAACCAAGTCTGGGATCCTCTGTTGTGGCTCCAAGTGCATCAATCCCACATTAACTTCTCACAACCAAAATATCACCAAGAGAAGGAGGAAGGGTTTCATAAGGAGAAAGGTTGGAGGGGAAGGTTGAGGCTAAAACTTAGAATACGATGCAAATCTTGGGCTAAGAAAGGGAAGAGATTTTGGTAGATTCTCTTTCTTATGTTCATGAATGACTCCCCAAGACCTCTTTTTATATGAGAAAAATATGGTTATTTGGTTTGGGGATGGGATATATGGGATAAAATCGTTAGGAAACCCTCTATATCCCATAAACTCCATTGAATTCCGTGTAATTTTATATTTTTTTCAACTTTTGGAGGTAAGCGTGGGATAACTAGCATGCAAGACACATATGTATGTGGAATAAATAACATGAATCACGTGTGTGTACGTGGGCTATTAGTGCAATAGGGTGCATAAATTATCCAAAAAATCATTTTTTAAAAGGAAGCCTCAACAATATCTTGACAAAGTATGTAAATGGAAGGGCCAATGTCTTGTATGCATAGATAAGGAGTTTTCGATTATAACACCTTGTTCCCTCATGGAGGGGGTGGATATTGGGACATGATGTGTAGAAACATATTCACATGCCACTCTAGGCCTTTAAGTTGTCCCTTGACTCAGAGAGGTATTTCCCTTTACTATACTCAAAATGTATTCTATCAATATTGGGCTAGTCTTATTGTAAAGGCATGTGATGCAATGTGGTTGCCTCTACAATTTACAACAAAGAAAAAAAATATATGGTGATGTGTTCTATTGTTGGGATACTAGGGAAATGATTGAAATCTACTGGGAGAAATCTTAGTTATCTCACCTCAAAGGAGCACCTTAATCATAGCTCCATCCTTAGATGAAAAATGACAAAGGGAATTAATATGAGTTTAAAACATAGTTACCTACTTTTGACAAAAAAATGATCACCTATATTTTCCTGCTCCTAGAATAATAAAAAAATTGTATATGAAGAAGAAACTTTTTGAATTATTATAATTTATTTGAGTATCCCTTAGTCTCAGCTTCATCACGCATTTTTTGGATTCAAAATCCGAGTTTGTATGCTCAAGATATCCAGGTTTTCATCTAATTGACAAAAAACGCTTCTTCCATGTGGAACAAAGCTAATTTTCTTGGAAACATGACCAATTTTTCGAAACCACATTCAATTATTGGAACCATACTTAGAGCCATGTTCATATTCTTGGAACTTACATGTTCATAGTCTTGGAACTTCTTTTATAATATTATTCCCACACTTAGTTTATTTTTAAAAATTTCCTCTCCTCTCCTCTCCTATATTAGAACAACTCAGCTTGTTATCGAAAATTTCCTCTATTGCACACTATTATTCCTCCCTTGAAATATTCAACACTTAGAATTTTCTTTCTCTCCATCGGGTGGATTCCCACTCCTTATCTCTCCCCATTCCGTACACTCCATACTTATTTTATTTTTATAATTTATCGGGTTCATTCTCCCCTTCATCTCTCTCAATCCCTTCCCTTCTTTCCTCACTCCACACTGTAGGTTCACTCACCTTACTCCTCCCTCACCTTCCCTCCGAACCCACCATACCCATATTTCCCCCTCCCTATATCATCCTACCTCACCTTATCTCTCCACTCCCTTCACTTCTTTCCTCACTCAACACCGTGGGTTCATTACCTTCATGGGTTCACTAACCTTACTCCTCCCTCACCTTCTCCTCATCCCCAAACCCACAAACCCACCTCTCTCTCCTCCCTTCTTATCTATCCTTTCTCACAAACCCATCCTCTCTCATCCACCTATTCCCTCACTTAAAATTTTATCCTAAGTTTCATACATTATATCATTAATCAATGAAATTACTCCATTTGTCAACCAATTATTGCAACACATGGCAACTTTGCAACCAATCGGGTGATGACAGGTGGCGACGAATGGGAGTGTGACATGTGGAGACCAATTGGGTGGTGACATGTGGAATATCATAGTGACCTATCACACATAAACACATGGAAATGATGTGAAATGTTGACTCATTGCTGACTCATGCTGAGTGGATGATGACTATTGGAGGATGACTAGGCAATTAAAATATTTAATTGTTTCATTAATTTCCTAAGGAGTCGAACAAATAAGTCTCCATAGATTCCACATGTTTCACGGAAAGTATTTGGTAAAGATTTCATTATATACAATAAAGTTTCAAAAAATCCCATGCATGTTGTATATTTATTTGAGAACAAGTCAAAGTTTTAAGGAAGAAGCACAAAATAAAATCAAGGGCCCAGTTTGCCCCATCAAATTTGGTCGACAATGGTTGAGCCTTGATGTTCCAAACACCATAACTTGAGATCCGAGAGTTGGATTTGGGAAAATGTTACATCATTAGAAAGGTAATTCAATGAGGAATATTATGGAATAGGTTTCAAGGGATGAAATTGGACATATTTTTCTCAAAAGTTGAATGAAAAGTCAACAATATTTTTATGAAGTGTTGATAAATCTACTTGATACCTCAAATTCACGAGCTCATATATTGAGATCCACAAATAAAATTTTCTCCCTAGACTCATTGGAAAGATAATACAACGAATATAACGTCTGAAATGATTTCCATGACTATAAAAGTGAATATGACATCCAGAAAATTAAAACACATTCCTCTCTTTAAAAGGGAAGTTAATTAATTTTTTCAAAATAAAAGTTTATTTAAAAACTCTTATGAAAGAAGAAAAAAGGCCCACTTCAAGATGTGGATGTAAAAAAAGAATTATTTAAATTAATTAATGATACTTTATTGATGCGTTAATTAAATTTACTACTCCAAGAAAGAATAATCCCTAACTACTCAAGAAGTTAGAAGAGTCGGTTTTAAAAAGCAAGAAAGGGATTCATCAGAGGGTTAGAGAAGGTTGCATTATCAGAACGTAATATTAGAATAGAGTGGTGAAATCATCAAAATGCACCCAAGATTATGATAAAAAAATATAGGTCTTCATCTTCTCCATTCTTCTTCTTTTATAACATTTTTTCAAGGCTTTTTGTTCATACTTTTGAAGTGAACATAAGGCTGAGTTCTTGAGTGTTTCTCTTGTAATCTTCCAAGACTTTTTTTATATGATCATGGAATATCTACAGACATGTATGTGACTACTAAATACATTTTTTGTATTTTTGAATATATTCCATGAATAAAACTCCACACAGAACTATTTCAGGGCATTTCTCTCATGATTTCTTAGATCTTTGTATTTTTGAGTGTGAGATTTTTGGAGTTTTCCTATCAAATTCTTTTAGTATTAAATGTATAACTCTTTTAAAGTTCTTTGAGATGATCAAAACTATTCTCTCCTCTTTCTCACAATAAGATATGGATGTATTACATTTTGTGTGTGATTTAGAGGGTTGTATATATGATGTTGAGCACAAAGATATTCTGATATTGAATCCTTCCTTTAATCTTTTTATTGTTGAGAAGCAATTTTATACACATAAGGACAAGATCAGGTTATAAAGAACCATTTCATATACAAATCAAATCAATACAAGTTTGGGGTTTGTTGTTTAGCATTCTCCTGAATCCAATATATTCAAGATATACCTTTTAGCCAAAGATGAGTACCACCTCTATAAAACTATAGGGGGATTCATATCCTTATGAAATTCTTGTTTCTATATTAACCGATTTAAACATCAACATTTTTTGTGACCATACTGGGGATGCATTTTATTTTCAATATATTCAAGGCTTTGTTTCATATCTTATTGAAGGACCAGAGTCTCCATGATTCAAAGTTTGAAAAATAAGATTCAAGAAGATTGCTATTTTTTATAGATGCATGAGGTTTATAAAAATATTATCCAAATATGATTGAATGACCTCAAAAAGATCCAAGAACAATAAAGTATTAGGGAGAATGAACCCCCTATCAATTCCATTGAGATAAATCTTAAAATAATTGGTAATTCCAATGGAAATATTCAAAAATATCAAGAAGATATATATTATGACTCCTATGAATAATTTTGTTCATGTTGTGATGTTCCTTTTCCTTCTCCAACAATCCCATAAATGGATTTACAAGACTCAACAAAAGGAACAATTTCCCAAATAAGAAGATGACTATATAGCGGCCCTTTAAATATGCCAGAAGTAGATTTTCATATGCCCAATATTCCTTTGGAAAAAATTTCTACATTCTTTGGGAATACTTAGAAGGATGTAGATCAAAATTTGTTTATATTCAAATGTACATGTGATTATTTCAATCTCGTTGAAGACAATGTTACATGTCAATTGTTTTTACAAACTTTTCTTGGGAATGCTCTTGAATGGTTCCATTCATCACTTCCTAGGACCATTACCAATTGGGACATGTTAGAAACTTTATTTTCTGAAATTTTTTCCCACCCACGCTCTCCCATATGGACACAAGATAATGAATATTTCATCCTTTCATATACTCCATATGAAGATCTTTCAAGAAGCAAATTTGAGAATGAAATTGAGGAACCTCCACTAAATGAAAAATAATATTTCAACCTTCCAACCGATGATGAAAACCCACAAGAACATTAGCAACAAGAAGAATTTGTGGAAGAGAATAATATTGAGAACGATGATGAGCAATATTTCCATTGCATAAAGGAAGAATGTTTTCATGACATTTCCATTGGGTCAATAATCTTGGAAGTGGTTGAAGACAAGGAGAAAGATGAAATTATTTTCAAACATGAAACTTCTCACCCAAAAAAAAAACAATAGCATTCTTATGCAACCAAGAGTTGATTTTATTGAATCATGGTTCCAAATAATTGTTGGCCAAACAATGCAATCATATTTTGAGTGCATCTGGTTTAATTTTTATCTATTACACATTGAGAATGACCCTGACTCATTGGTACAATCCTTAATATGTTCCATAGTTTTCGATCTCATTCCACAGATCAGTTGGATGCTTGAATGGCTGCATTGGAAATCTACCTACACCTAAAAGTGTCCCTTTCCTTCAAGTGAGGTAGGTTAGGTAGATCTTATTTTTACATATCTTTTTTCTTCAGTTCAATTTTTGTAGAATAAAGCAATTGATAAGTAGAGAAGATATTTGCAGATAACTCCATGGAAGAAGAATTACAAGAATCCATTTTGAACATGAATCCATATCCCAATGGAGAAGGAAGTTGATATTTATATTCTAGTATTCTCAACAACCCATAGGGGGTCAATGTCCCATAGTTGGATCCAGTTGTTGACCAAAAATTGTTCGCCTAGATATTTTCTCGCTCCTAGAATAGTAAAACAAATGATATTGGAAGAATCAATTTTTTGAACAATTATAATTTCATTGAGTATCCCTTATTATTAGCTTCGTCATGCATTTTTTCAGAGTCAAAATCCAAGTTCATATGCTCAAGATATCCAAGTATTTGTCTAACTGGAAAAAAGTTTTCTTCCATGTGGAGAAATGTTAATTTTCTTGGAACCAAATTAAATTATCGAAACCACACTTTCTCTTGAAACCATACTTGGAGCCATGTTCATAGTATTGTATCTTCCATGTTCATAGTCTTGGAACTTATTTTATAATATTATTCCCACACTCAGTATATTTTCAAAAATTTCCTTCGAAAATTTCCTCTCCTCTTTACTCAGTTTCTTTTTTAAAATCTCCTCTCTTGCACTTTATTATTCATCCCTTGCACTCTATTCAACACTTTGAATTTACTTTATCTCCATCGAGAGGACTCCCGCTCCTTATCTCTCCCCACTCCATACACTCCATACTTCGTTTATTTTTATAATTTATCGGGTTTGTTATCCCCCTCATCTCCCTCAGTCCCTTCCCTTCTTTCCTCACTCCACACTACAAGTTCACTAACCTTACTCCTCCCTCACCTTCCCCTCACCTCCAAACCTACCATACCCATATCCCCCCCTACATCATCATACCTCACCTTATCTCTCCACTCACTTCCCTTCTTTCCTCACTCCACACTGCGGGTTCATTACCTCCATGGGTTCACTCACCTTACTCCTCTCTCACCTTCCCCTCACCTATGAAACCATGAAGCCACCTTTATCTTCTCCCTCCTTATCTATAATTTCTCACAACCTCCTCCTCTCACGTCCACCTATTCCATCAATTAAACTTTTGATCCAAAGTTTAATACATTATATCATTAACCAATGAAATCACTCCATTTTTCAACCAATTATTTGCAACACATGGAAATTCTGCAACCAATCGAGTGATGACATGTGGTGATGAATGTGAGTGTGACATGTGGCAACCAATTGGGAGGTGACATGTGGCATATCCTAGTGACCTATTACACATAGACATGTGGTGATGATATGGAATGTTGACTTATTGTTGACTCATGTTGAATGAATGATGACTATTGGAGGATGACTGGGCAATTAAATTATTTAATTGTTTCATTAATTTCCTAAGCAATTGAACCATTAAGTCTCCATACCCTCCACATGTTTCAAACCAAATATTTGGTAAAAATTTCATTATATACATTAAACTTTCAAAACATTCCATGCATGTGGGATATTTATTTGAGAACAAGTCGAAATTTTAATGAATAAGCATGAAATAAAATCAAGGGCTGAGATTTCCCCATGAAAGTTGATTGACAGTTGTTGAGTCTTGATGTTCTGAAGGCCATAACTTGAGATATGAGAGTCAGATTTGGAAAAAATCAGCTTGTTTGAAAGGTATTTCAATGTGGACAATGATGGAATAGGTTTCAAGGGCCTAAATTGACAATACTTTTCTCATAAATTGAAATAACAATAAAAAATATTTGTATGAAGTGTTAATAAATCTGCTTGATATCGCGACTTCACGAGCTCAAATATTGAGATCCAGGAATCGAAATTGTGCTGAGGAAGAATCATTGGAAATATAAGACAATGAATATGACATATACATGATTTACATGGATAAAAAATTTAATATTACATCTATAAAATTAAAACACAGTCCTCTCTTTAAAAGGGAAGTTAATTAAATATTTCAAAATAAACTTTTATTTAATTCTTTTTTATGAAAGATGAAAAAGGAACACTTTAAGGTGTGGATGTCAATTATGTAAGTTAATTAATGAGACTTTATTGAGGAATTAATTAAAGTTATTACTACAAGAAATAAAAATCCCTAACTACTCAAGAAGTTAGAGGAGTCAATTTTAAAAAGAAAGAAAGGACTCCATCAAAGGGTCATAGAAGGTTGCATTATCAGATAGGAAGACTAGTATAGAAGGGTGCAACCATAAAAATGCACCCGAGGTTCTAATAAAAAAAGAGAGATCTCCATATTCTCCATTCTTCTTTTTGTACAACATTTTCTCAAGGCTTCTTGTTCATATTTCTGAACGAAACATAAGGTTGAGTTCTTGAGTGTTTCTCTTGTAATATTTCAATACTTTTCTTATATGATCATAGAGTATCTACAGACATGTATGTGACTGTTAAATAGATTTTGTGTATTTTTTAATATCTTTCATGAACAAAACTCCATAGAGAACTATTTTGAGGCATTTCTCTAATGATATCTCAAATCTTGGGATTTTTGAGTTTGATATTTTTGGAGTTTGCCTATCAAATTATTTCAGTATTAAATTCAGAACTCTTTTAAAGTTCTTTGAGATGATAAAAAATATTTTCTCCTTTTTCTTGTGAGAATATATGGATGCATTAATTTTTGTATGTGATTTAGAGGGTTGTATATATGATGTTGAGCATAAATATATTATGATATTGAAGCCTTCATTTAATATTTTTATTGTTGAGAAGTAATTTGCTACACATAAACATCACATTAGGTTATAAAAAACCATTTCATATACAAATCAAAGAAACAAAAATATGTTTATTTTATTTTATTATCTTGCTCCCTAATCGAAGATATTCAAGATATATCTTTTATCCAAAGAGGAGTACCACCTCTATAGAAACGTAGGGGAATTCATATCCTCGTCAGGTCGTTGTTCCAATATTAACCGATTCAAGCCTCAAAGGGGCACCTTAATCATAATTCCATCCTTAGATGAAAATTGACAAAGATAATTAATATGATCTTAAAACATAGATACTTGCTTGATGAGAACCCCTAGAGTTCTCATTTTTAAAATGGTGTCTTTTTTTAATTATTTTTTATATGTAAAATTTAATAGTTTTAACGCTATGTATCATTTGTTTTTTCAAATGTCTAATTTTCATCTAATTATATATTTTTAATTAGTTTAGGATGTCATATATTTAAAATTGCAATTTAAAGTATTGATTTGAAACACTTTTTTTAGCTTTACTTTAATGTATTTAATGCATTGATGATAGCTATAGCTAAACAACACTACTTTTAAAAATTTAGACATAAAATATATATTTAAAAGATAAATATGCTGAAAAATGTATACATTTTATATATTTTTTTGTTTAAAATGTCATATCAAATAAATAAAAAATTATAGTCAAATTTGGAAAAAAGAAAAGAAAAATAATAAAATATTTTGACATTTGTTACAATTTTTTTATAGATTTCATGTATAAAAATGACAATATTTAATCTTATTTTCTATGAAATAATGATTCACATAAAAATGAAAGAAAATGACTAACCAAATAATATGGTAAATAAAATGATTCATCCCAAAAAAACAATATATAGATATTTGTTATTAATGTAAAATCTCAATAATGACTCATCAATAATATGCCAAGTTGAACATTTTCTTCCAAGGACATCTTAAAACTAATCATTAATGTTGAATATGTCAAGCTCATATATTTTAGTAGGTAATTCAACATTTTTGTGAGATTAAATTTCTTCTTAGACATCAATATTGGGTCTTTTATGTTCCCAAGTTATCTTATGTGATCATTTCCAAACAAATATTTTAATGGTGGTTAACACTCCTTTAACATTTTTGTCACATGTAATACAC
>ML786046.1:82303-97839 GCA_009831015.1 Picea engelmannii | reverse complement strand
TAATCAATTAATTAATATACATTAAACAATAATTAATTAATTGATATACATTAGGGCAATTAATTATTTAATTAATTAAACTTAATAAACCTTAAACAATTATTTAACTTTGACAATTAGTTATTTAACTAGGGTTGTTATAAGAATCATGTTGAAGATGTATCTCATGTTGGATTTCCATATTAGGAGGTAATCCATCTGGTTCCTGAAAAATATCATCATACTTAGAGACAATATCAGTTAATTCTTGTTTGTGAGATGAATCACGTCCTTGTAAAGTGTCAGATGTCCTGCCATCTTTCTTTTTGATGACCATGAGTACATATCTCTTATTAGTGGTTATGAGTCTTTTCATTTGCCCTGCACTAACAAGTGTTGTATTTACCCTCATGTCGTGATCTCTAACAATATATTCCACTCCCCCTTTAGTAAGGTGGTATTTGTTTTCATGATGAAAGAAGACTTCTTTTCTATCATAAAGATAAGGACTTCCCAACACTATGCCACATATATCAAGTGGTACAACATCCAAATCCACTTCATCAATCAACTTTGAAACAATAGGAAATCTAGCCCTACATTGTTTAGTGACATTAAGTTTTTCTTTGTCACATACCCAACCAAGAGGGTAAGGATTTGGATGTGGTTTTGTTACAAGACCCATATTCTTGAAAAGTGCTTTAGATATTAAGTTTACTTGGGAACCCGGATCAAATAATGTATCTATCTTAGTATGCTTAGATACAACTCGTATATGAAATAACTCATTCCTCTTTCGTTCATTAATATGAGATTCATCACTGGCACTTGAACTAGCATGAAGAGATTCCTTACCTTGTACTCCATTTGCTGTGATCTTTCCTTCATGTCCTCATTTGGAACCAAGATCTTGCTACACTATAGAAACAGTCTTTGTCTTCCCCTTTCCACCGAACTATTTCAGTTTCTTTTCCGGATGTAGTTTCCAACAATGTTCTTCATCTTGACCGCCCTTCTTGCAATGAGTGCAAGATGGTTTTCCTCCTTCTCTCATTATTGTAGCTGTCTTCTTGTCCTTCCTCTTGAACTTCTTGAAAGTCTTTTGTGGGAAATTTGAAGGTTTCTTTGTTGGATCTTCTTGAACATGTTTCCCCCTATTCTCAAGGTGAGTGGCTTGCACACAAAATTTGTCAAGACTAGTGGGGTTAAACAAGATAAAAGTATGATGAATATAACTATGAAGTGTGCCAATATACTTCATTAAAATTCCATAATAATCCAAAGGAATATTCAATTCTAGAGCTTTCTTCCTAAATTCTTCTATGAAACTTTGTACGTTCGACCTTTACTTTGTCTCAAAGTTTTCCATTCCATCATCACTTTATGTAAATACCCTAATGGATAGAACTGCTTCCTTGTATCTATTTTAAATTCTAACCGTGACGAAAGAAGCTTACCACACTTACTCCTATCATGTAGCTTTCTCTCCCACCATACGAGAGTGGTGCCTTCCAACTGAAGAGAAGCCAGTTGCACTTTAACTTCCTCTTCATCAACATGCTGCACATGGAAATATACTTCAACCTACCGGATCCAATTGTCTAACTTTTCAGGATTAGCATCTCCATTAAAAATAGGTAAAGAAAACTTTACATCAAGCTTTACTAAAGGTTTCTTAAAAGAGGATTTATAGTTAGAATGTTGAGAGTGATGAGAATTCTCAAAGGAAGAAAAACTATAACTTGGAGGCAAAGATAGAGGCTCGAGAGGATCTCCTCCAACCCCTTGGTTTATCGAAGCATCATCATCTGGCGATGGTTCCCTTTCCTTCCCTTTCTTCTTCATCCTCTTCTCGTAATCTCCATACATTTGTTCGACCATTTCTGACATGTGATAAAAGACCATGTGAAAGTTTTTCTCCTGTTCATCATGCTTGCCCTCTTCTGCCACCTTCTTCCTTCCAGATGCATGACCAACTTTGGGATTGAAGATATTAATATTTCCTTCACCCTGCTTATGATTGACCCTAGTAGGCATTCATACTCAACAATTCAAGTCAAATATGACTGCTCTGATACCAACATTATCCGGGATCTTTTCATCATGTAACTTATTAAAGAACTATATTAAATGAGCATAAACAAAGTACATCATAAAGAAGGAAAAAATCAAAAGGAAAGAGACATAATCATGCAATATGAACACAAAGAAATTGATAATGGATTTCATCCCTGGTGGACTACGTCTCTAGGTCCTTCTCTCAAATGGGTAGGTATTTTTATTAACTCCACAAAAGAATTGGGCAAAATACATAAGTCTACCTCATTCTGGAGTTACGCCACAAAATATTTTCTCAAATAAGAAAACTAACACCACCACTGTGTTCATGGCGTCATTTTACCTAAAATTGACTGTCTCCATGCCTCAATCCAAGTCAGACACTTTCAGGGCCCCAAGACAGCCCTACCTCAGTTTCCGTGCCACTGCTCCTGCAATAAATGCTGAAAAATCTCGAACTGCATGAAAAATCTCGAAAACTGTGCAAAACAGTCATACATATACATATTGTATAGACACACTTAGTCTGACCCTTCTCCATGCTCTTGTGTCTCGAATCCATTATCAAATTCCCCTTATATACAAGTTTCTGGGCGATTATGCCATAAGTGAAGTTGTTGGCATAGGGGTTAGAATGGCTAAGTTAAGACCATAGATGATTTTAGGGAGAAATTTCGCTCATGGGTGAAATTTAGGGGCTTCCAATTTTTTATTGGGCGAATTTTTTGTATTAAAGTGATCTTTTAAAACTTATATCATTAGCCCGTAATTTATTTTAGGGGAAAAATCATGTACAGGGTTAGCCCTTGTTTTTAGGAGAGATAGATGAAAAAAAATTATATTTCGCCCCTGCAATTTGGAGGGACAAGCTTCCATTAGCCAAATTTCTAGAAGTATGGGAATTTTTGATAGCTTCTTCGCCCACCCATTTGGTAAAATCGGGGTTTATGGTTTAATTCGCCCAGATTTTGTGGTATGGGCACTGGGTAGCTACATTTTCACCCTCGCACCTGGTATAAATTGTATGGGATCTGCCCAGTGCCCAAGTTTAAAATCATAGCTTGGTTACTTGTCTGGTTCATTCGTGAGAAGTATAGAGTTCACTATCTAGTGACCATCCTGAAAATATCTAATTCCCCAAGGCCTGGTTTACATATATTGAATTTCCGTGCTTATTTCCCCTCGACGGAATGAAAAAAAGGGCAAGAGATGCTAGTGGTGGAGCCGCCTGTTCAGAGCAGAAGAAACTAGAATTTGTTACAGTTATTAGCCTGGTGGAGTCGCCTATTCAGAGCAGAAAAAATTCGGATGGTGCCACGCGAGGCTTTGGCGGTGAATCTAGGGTTTCCAAACGACTTGATAGGTATTTACTATTTACTTGGTCCTTCATCTTTAAATTCCTTAAAGATATTATTACCCATCCAAGATATCAAACTTTTCAAGCATGTTTAGTGGAATTATGACGTTGTCAAAACATTTCAAACTTGTGTTGTTGTTGAGTATCATGTTCTCTTTCTTTTCCCTCCACATTGGAAAGGTGTTGTGTTTGGAGACAAATGGATGATTCAACAGGCAAGCCATTTTTCGTGAGCAACACACTTCACTCCGTTTGGAAGTTTGTGTTTTAGATTAGATTTGGCTATCCACTTGTTGTCAAGATTGCCATTTTTAAAAAATATGTAGAGATTCTTCAAGTCATCACTAAAGCAGATATGCTAGCCCTCCTTGCCTATGCGTGGGGTGTTTGTTTGTCCTCTCTTTTCCCCCTAGCTGTAGTGATCTTCACGTACATGTATCGGATATCTTGATTCTTAATATAATATAAGTAGTATTGTCAAAAAAACAAAAAAATGTTGCACATAGTTTGTGTCACAAACTATGTAGTATGTACATAACCCTCATTGGGTAAATGCATTCCTTAGTACATGCAACCTCCTCTTTTCTAAAAAAACATTGTTTCCAAGCCCACAACTTAATTATCTCAATTCATATGGTTTTCCTTGAAAGACATTGCTTGTGACATGTATTTATGTATTCTTTAAGAGGCTAGAAATAGGAAAATAACTATCACAATTACCATGGTAGCTAGGCTAGCCAACACAACAAGTTGTATCATGCCAAAGAGAATGAGAAAAATTCACTGGACCTTTGAATTGGCATTGCCTAAAGGTTTCAGAGCACTTCCAACCAGATGAGTCACTGTATATCGAAGAGCACTCCATGTTGTAGCAAACACGGTCCAGCAGCAATGATTGATCCTCATCATTTGTTAGATAGTTGGAAAGCCTCTAATCATACCACCCATTTCTCATGTCCAGGCATCCAATGTGACCATATAGGCCAAGTAATGGCTCTAGATATCTCCTTCAGGAATATCCAAATCTGTATCTAAACTCTTCTCTCCAATTCTGGAAAGTTATATACTATTTCTGTGGGCAAGTTACATTTGTTGTAGACTATCACAAGTCTCTCAAGGAGATGTAGATTCAACTGGGATAAATCATGCCTGCATATTTTGTCTGCAAGAGTATTATTTTGTTCTATCACTTTCTCCATTTGCATAAGAATGCAATACTAAAGTGTAGGTTGCATCACTAGGTTTACAACACCAACTCTACATCTCTAAGAGAACATTCTCTCCCTCTATCCAAAGCCCTCCACACATGTTCCTGATATAGTATGTTACTAAATCTAGATTCAAACCATTTTCCTTGATGGGTGTTAAGATATCATGCATTTTTACAGCTTGGTGCAACCTCCTTAAGATATCATGCTTTTTTGCAGCTTGGTACAAACTCCCATGATTGGAAATGATAGCATTGAAAGTATCCAAATCTGTATCTAAACTCTTCTCTCCAATTCTGGAAAGTGATATACTATTCTTGTGTGCAAGTTACATTTGTTGTAGACTATCACAAGTCTCTCAAGGAGATGTAGATTCAACTGGGATAAATCATGCCTGCATGTTTTGTCTGCAAGAGTCTTATTTTGATCTATCACTTTCTCCATTTGCATAAGAATGCAATACTCAAGTGTAGGCTGCATCACTAGGTTTACAACACCAACTCTACATCTCTAAGAGAACAAAATTTTTGGTAAGCTTCAAAGCCCCTACATGTGAGGCCTTGAAAATGAATTTGTTTTCTGAAGTAGTTCGGGGCATGGATGGGACCTTGCAGGAATTTTTCCGTCTTTCCAAATATACATGATAAGAGTGCAGATTCGCCCGAGGAAAACATCCCTATAATAGCCATGGAATATGGAAGTTTCACATGTAAATTTATGTTATTAAAAATAAACTCTTCATCTTCAGGAGACCAATTGAATAACCAATCTTTAATTTTCAAAGCATATACACCTCCCTTGGAAAGATTCTCAACAGCTGCTGTGAGTAATTTATCTCAGAGGATCTCGGAGAGCATGCCCTGTTGTAGAAAACACGGTCCAACAAGAATGATTGATCCTCATCATCTGTTAGATAGTTGGAAAGCCTCCGATCATACCACCCATTGCTCATGGCCAGGTGTCCAATGTGACCATATAGGCTGGAAAAACATGTTCAAATCATCCCTCACATCATAGATCTTTCCAAAGTCAAACAAGTACATCAAGCATGAAATCTTCAGTCGACTAAGCTGGTAAAGCTAGGCCTCTTGCATCTTCTCAAGAACATTTTTAGAATCTATATCCTCCAAAAGGATTTCTTCACAAGATCCTTTCAAGTCCCCAATGTCATATTTATCAGCAGCTCTCAGTAAAGCTATCCTATGGTTCCAAAAGTCCTCATGTTTGATACCTCCATAGATGTAGCTTAGAAGAGCCATGCAAGATTCCACAGATATGTCTTCAATATTAATTATCGATGATTCTTTCTCTTTGAGATCATGCAAGAATATACTCTCAAAAACAAGGGATCATTTCTCCACCCTTCATTGTCAATCAGTAAAATTCAATTATGAAAAGCAGTGTCTGATTTGGACATGTATATTCCACAATCAAAGATTATATTGAATTATCTGAACCAAAAAATATACAAAAATTATAGCATTCTAGAAATATGCACAAAAAGAAACATGCATTTCTTACATTCATTGTAGCAATTTTCAGGTCCAGAAACTCCACATCAATTATAAACCATCCATGAAAGCTAGAATCTATAGGCCATACAAAATCCTCACTGTTGCGGAGCAACTTATCATAGATTGCATCAACATGGTTGACATTAGCTTGAGGAAAATTGATAATGTGTGAAACATCAGTGTTCACTGTTTGGCATTTGCTCATTAGGAGGAATAGGAGTTCAGTAGGGTAGATGTATCAATAAATAAAAGCATGAATGGTTAAGAAAAAAAAATTGAAATACTCAAATTATTCATCAATATGGGAGACATATTTTGTGTGTTCTCTAAAGGAAGATAGTATTTCCATCAGGTGTTAATAGTTATGAAGATCAGTGAGAAACCCAGTGTGCAAATTGGTAATCAATAATACCTCACTTACCAGGTCGATATAGGATTAAACGGATACCCTAGGTAGATATAGTAATCTTTTAAAGGTCCTAATGTCATCTCCCCTTTAAGACTAGAAAGGAAGGAGACCTCCTACTGAATGGCAGTGTCAGGCACTGAAACAAGAGTCTACCTCCATGCCAAGCTCATTTTAATTTGATATTTTACTTTTGTGCATAACCCTTATGATCACCTGCTTTACCTAGGCCCTTTGATTAATTATTACCTTATAGTTTGGATTTTTCCTCTGGAGTTCATTTAGCATTCAATCTTCCCTCTGTTATTTCATTCCAGTTTTAAAATATGTCGAAGAAATTTATTCACTACTGCTAGTAATTCCATGGTCATGATAGGTGTTAAGGCTTCAATCTCTAACTTTGTGGGGTGGCAGATAAAACCACAGAATGGTTAAGAATATAAAAGTGAAGTCCCTAGTTATTCATCCTGATAAGCAGGGTTTCATCTACAAAGAAAGGCTTAATAGATTCTTATGATAGAGAAACAAAATGTGGAGGAGAGGAGGTTTAAGTTGAATATCTAATATGGACATCCAACCCTTGACAGTTAATAAATATGAATTCCTCTTCTACAACTATATTGTGTCATTGTGCTAGAATGTTAATAAAAACTCCACTACAAGAAAAAGTATCTGAGTACATTGTTAACAGTTCATGTCTTCGCCTTAAAGTTTGATTTTAGACACACTGCAGTCTTCAAACATCCATCTTCTTGACGTTAGCTTAAGACATGAAACTATGAGAATGGAGGAAAGTTCTTTATATGGGAGGAATGGACTTCTAGTATTTTTTGAAGCAATGGAGGATACATAGGCCAAAAAGGAATAAAATATTCTGTACTATATTTTCAAGAAGATTATCAAATGACTTCTGAAAAATAACACCATGACCCAATTATGAGCTAATGGGTAACGACAACATATTTATTATACTAGGATAAACTGATTGTTGTTAGTTCTCTTTTATGTATGATTACAGGTTTCATATAATTGGAGCTTGCCAAGGTCTTATAGAGCTTGAAGAAAAGTCCTTGGATGGGTCAAAGGAACATGACACATTTCTTGTTGATGCATCTACTTTTGCATCTTCTTAACATTTGTTCTTGCGCTTATGGCTACCCATAAGCAATTTTCTACTATTGTTGACTTAGAGATATAGGTGAAGAACCAATTTTATGATACTTTTCATAGCTCTTCTTCCATTGCACTATTGGTTACTCATGAGTAGTCTTCTCTTGAGTTTAAGAAGCTACTAAAGGGTTTGGTTTTAGATTGTTTTGTTAGATGGGATATATAGGTGTTGGACTTTGCAAACAAAGATAGGGAATTATCACTCCTATTGATCCTAAGATGAGATTAGTGGGAATAGGCCTTGGATATTTTGAGACTTCATTGCTAGATACAAGTTTCCCTAATCCTCCTATGATTATTTAGTAGGAGCCAAATCCTACACCACATGCTATACCCTTTGATGATTTATCTATGCTAGAACGTGAATGTGATGTTAATTTGCAGGAACCACACCTTATACATTTGTTTAACCAACATCAAGCATTTTTCTATCTATATCTCAGTTGCATTGACACCCTAATCATCATGATTAAAGGCCTTCTCACTCTCCATTTAGGTATTGAAATTCCTATTGGTATGCTAACAATGCTTGTTACATATCTTCAGTGAAGAGGTATGAAGGGAAATATCCTGGATCAATGATGACTAATGAGGCTTATTTTAGTTGGATTGATGATTGGTTGTGGTGCAATTTGAGCACTTGTTTAAGGGCCTCTTATTGACATGTTTCGTCAACTTTTTAGTCGTATAGTCCTCATTTTGTAGTCTCTTCTCTTGACAATTTATGATGGTGACCTCTTTTTCTTCTTTTGTATGTGTGGATTTTATGATGGGAAGGCCATCTTGGTGCATGTGTTAGTTGGAGCACTTGTTGAGTTTTCACTCTCTTGCCTGAAAAGCCACATGGTCAATTCTCTTTGATTCCTTGTTTGCACCCTATTTTGTTTTGGAGGCTATAGTTATGTAGATGGACTCTTCATTGAGAGCTTGTTTGCACCCTATTTTGGTTAGGTGGTTGTTGTCAACATTGGTCTTTCTTGTATTTTGTACTTGATTTAACATTAAGGAGGTTCTTTGAATGTTCATTTGGATTTATTCTTTTGTACCATGTCTTTCCCAAGGGAATTGAAAACAAAAAAAACTGAAACAATTGTCACTTGCCACTGCAGGATAATGGTTACCAGTTGCTGTTCCTGAGTGCTCGTGAAATTGCTTAGGAATATCTTACAAGGTAGTTCCTTGTCAACGTTAAGCAGGTAGATTTACAGATCTGTTAAAAATTCAAATTCAAATTTTACTTGTAATGTTCGTACCTTGATGATTTTCTGGTACAGTTCAGCCACAAAGCTACCATTGTTGGGTATCTCTTTCATGTCCTTCTACATGCATTCATGTTGCAGGATGGAAAGTCCTTACCTGATGGTTCTATTGTGATCTTCATATTTGTTAGCAAATTTAATTCCTTTATTGAGAAGGTTAGCAACTTCATATTTGTAGATATCTTCCAAAGTTTATTTGCATCATGTTGCTTTAGGAGATGTTTCATATATTCAATGTGTGCAAATGGGACAAACCTCCTAGGTTATTTAATTCTGGATATGGAAAACTTCAGCAAATTGGGTACTTTGAACTTAGATTTTCTTGCAGTGTAAGTTTAGAAACATATCTAGATTCAAATAATGTATTCATTCAATGATTAATTAACATATTTATAAATGATAGAGGATTCAAAATATTAACACAATTAAATGATTAATATCCCTTGTGAGGTTTCGTCTACTATTTAATTCAAATGTGAACCCCCAACGGCACCAGGATGGAGGCCTATGCTCACGTACATGAGTCCAACTCAACTCATTAATTACAAACTAAGATGTTCAAAGAAGCACCCTCTTGAGAAGCAAGGCTATTCTCATAAAATGGTTGGAAAATATTTTTGTTCATTTTTGCAATCATTTTATAAAGGAAAGTTATCTTATCTACCATTTCCACTTCCACATGTAAAGTTATTATGTGGATCACCAATCACATAATTGAGTCTTTCAGCTTTGTTTTGGCAGTGCTTCCAGAACACACCTTGAGGGGATACTCCTCATAATATGGACTTCCTTCAGCTTAGATGTCAAGTCTGAGGCATGTCTATTCTACCAAATTCACCTAGGGCTTGCACCTGGCCTCAGGCATTTTTAACATGCCATTTGGGTGGGACAGACCAAAGTGAGAGTGAAGCCCTGAGGAATGGCTCAGGCTAATGTTTCACCTTTGAGTTGTGACATGAGTAGTTTCTTCTTTGGTCTGGGAATGGTTAAGGTGTCTACAGCAGATTCAAGACAAAGAAAGAGACAAGGAGCAAGCATGGCTCATCTCTAGTAGGCTAAATGCATTGTCAATAGACTTGGTAGCAATTCCATTGGATCATCTTCCTTGGGAAGATCTCTGAATCTTCTATTTAGATCCTTTAGATATCTACAATCAGTGGTGTCTTTTCTTTCCCTTGCTCAATAAATCTTTCTATATTTGTTCTCATTTATCCACTACAAGTCTCCAACATCATAAGTGCAAAGTAGTTCCTCCTGTCCTATGAATCTGTCTCCAACTTACTTCTTGGAAAAGAAATGCATGAAAGGTGTTTTGAAGCTATTATGGATGTGAGAATTTGGACAGTAATTTGTCACTGTAGAACATCACTTCATGGCCTCGTAAATATCAAATGGACACAAGCACTAGGAACTCATTGCAAATGGACACAAGCACTAGGAATTTGTCACAAACTATTCCAGCATCATCTTCTTCATCAACACCAAAAAAACCATTATACTCACCGCCCTCCCTCAATGCCCCTCTGTTTTGAATGGATTCAGGTCAGCATTGTCAAAAACTCTGGGACAAATCCCGTTGTTAACAAAATCATATCCACAACAACTCATTTTCGACATTTCTGTATGGACTGTACTCTACCTCTGTATTAGAGACACGACCTAGCACAAACTGTATAGGCAGAGATAATTATGAGATATCACAATGTAGCACAACAATTAGCCGCATTAAAATATGATGTGTGAAATAGTCCCTTTGAGTTGCAGAATAAATAGCACAAAGGTTTTCAGTCCCTTATTTTCAGACTGTTTCTTTGGCTTGCAAGTAGTGTATTAGTCACATGTATAAATATCAGATTATGACAAATAAACTCGTATGATAATTGGGAGAAGATTAAACAATATTACCAGTGCAATGGAAGACTTTGTCGATTCTTGGGGCTGGCATGGAAGGTTCCTTGATTTTTTTGGCGTAACTATAAAACACACACCAAGAATTTGTGTCTAGACTCTAGAATAAGCTATTCCCATTGTCAGGTGTAACCACAAAACATGTACACCAGTGATTTGTGTCTAGAATAAAATACTAAAGCTTTACCTGGAGTATAAAAACAGTATTCTGTAAAAACTGTACATGAGCAAAACTTATTACAATGCAGTGATAAGCTCATCATTCCTGGCAAAAACTATCCCAAAACAACAAATACAAGCAACACTTGCAAAAGATGCAACCACTGGATCTTTGTCTATATTTGTAAGCACAAGAGTCTTTGTTGTAATTGTTAACTCAACACTCCAACGAACTTCAACTTCTTCTACAAGTGCCTTGATATTTGCTTCTTTCTCTTGTCAAAGATAAATGAATCCAACATTGTGACTGATTTTAACTTTGAAGGGGTAAAACAACTTAAGCCCAATAAGAAATGTTCCTAACCTACTCTGGTAATGTTACAATGTGTGGTGTGGGAGGCATACTATCGTCACTGCTAAATACCATAGCTGTCATCGTCTAAGTTGTGGCCGAGGGTAGATGCAATGACAAATACACAAATGGATCACATATTGCAGATATTTTCTTGCACATTGGGCATACCTTCATGCATAGAGGACACAATGAAATTGTTACTGTGCATCCTCTCTATCTACCAGTCAACCTTTCCTATGGTATTGTAAAATATGACAGCTTGAGTGATGACTACAGATCACATAGGATGGAAAAATTCCCCTCTTCTCCTTCAATGGCCATAGAATATTGTTTTAATTTTCTCTAGTGTCAACTCATAACGTTTGACAAGGATCCTCACAGGATCAGTCATGAATTTGTTCTTCATCTGCAAATTTTTGTGTAGTAAAGTTGTTGATATCAGAACAACCTGAAGCTCTAGTGGAAGGCAACAATACTCGTCATAAATTTGGTCTTTGAATCCCTCAACATCTCATCAGATTCACTAAGATCATAACTCCTTCCTATTAGATTTTCCTCATTTTCAACTAGAGCATCATATTTGGCCAAATCTTGCCTTTCATCTTTGTCCCTGCTTAACATTACAAACTAGTTAACCTGTATAAGAAAACCTTTCCAAATAGGTTAGATAAACAAATATGATTATTAAAAGTCTAAACATCACTTTTCCAAAAATGACATCTTCCATGTTATGTAATGTATTGCAGGACCCAACAAAGAACATGGATGCATGTCTAAGAAGTATATGAGGTTATGTTTGAACCCTGAGATAAAAATCATGGATTAAACACTCATATTAATATGTGGTTTATATTGTCTTAGAAGAAAAAGCATGATGTCATTGGTTAGAAAAATACTTTCTTAGTAATTTAAAAAAGATGCAAGAGTTTGACCATCTTTGGCTGAAAGTACCTAGAACACAATGAAATTCAATATACTACGTTTCAAATGTGATGTAGATCCAAGTCACAAGTTAATTAGGTTTTCACAATCTTTGGTTCAAAGTATATAGAATGAAATGAAATTTAATAGACTGCATTTAAAATGTGATATAGATCCAAGTCAGAGGTTGATTAGGTTTTGACCATCGTCTAGAATGAAATGAAAATCAATAGGCTACATTTAAAGTGTGATATAGATCCAAGTCACAAGTTGATCTCTTTTTCAATTAAAGATAACAGACAGGTTGATATCTTTTGCAATTAAGGACAAGAGCGTATTTAGGCTATTATAGAAGCTGGCCAGTATACTGTGATAGACTATACAATTGCAAACACAACCCCTTCTGCCAGTTTACTGAATGGTGCTTCCTCTCAATAATGAAATTTATCAATAATCAAATTTCTGAAAACAGGGGTATCAAGAAATATAAATGAATTGTATTCCCATAGAATAAAATTTAACATATGAAGTAGTGGAGCAATTTCCATTTTATCGTGCCAAATAGTTAGAATCTTTAGGTATGACAATGCAACAATTGCAGCAATTGGACTCATAAGATGAACTTTGTACCATTTAGGCTAAATCTAAAAGCATTGCATGCTCTTGTAGCACTTCTTTTATTTTTCTAAGGCTTCATATTATTTCAGAATAATATTACTTCTGAGTACATTTTGGAAGTCAAATCAAAATACCTCTACAAGAAGCAGAAAAAACTTATACAATTTACAGCTAAGAAATCTTCCTCACCAAGGACACAGACTCAGAACTATTAAAAATGTTTGTATACATATTTGAATACTCCATCCTATCCTTAAATACATCAATTTAGTAGTGATAACTTTTCAAAAGAAAAAGCTTAAAAATGGATAAGGTGTCCAACTATAGTTAGTCTTCAAGGTGCTTAGCAACAACATAGAAAATAAAAATAGAAAACCATCTTCCATCCTCATCATCATTAATTGGTTCCTACCTAGCGACTTCATATTGTTCACAGGTAGGTTAAAACTCCTGGTGGAATTGAACAAGACCATTCCGACTTGTCTGCATATTGAGTTGTACCTCCTTTGTTATGGAACTTTGGTATTGTTGGAATCTATTTTTTCTTTACACTGATGATATTGACCCATTGTTTTTAGTATTCCCTAGTCACTTTATTGAATATTCTTTGATGTTGATAGTCTGGATGAACTTTGTACCATTTTGGAGTCTGAGGTCCACATCTACTATTCATGAATCACTTTACTGCAAATTCTCTAGCCCACTGGTGTTCAAATTTCACCTAGATTCTTATCCTGCTTGAAGATCTGTTGCCTGTATATGCTGATTCCGACCTTCATTAGGTTGTTATTGAGGAATAGAACAACATTCTTGACTCTACCATCCTGTTTTATATAATTACATTATGCTAGAGAAGTGAATTGTGTTACAATAGTACATTAGGGATCTAGCTTGCTTTGTTGACATGGATATAGTCATTTGTATCGACAACAAAGTCCTACAATAAGAGCTACTATCATTTATTACTATTTAGGGAATTAACATTGGAATCCATAACCACAAGTACTAAGCATCTAGTCCTCAATCATCAATGTGCTATATTATTTCCACTTTTTTCATTGCTACCCCTCATACTGCATGAGAATTGTATGGGTGGATTTTATCACACATTACAGGGATTTGCAGGATGATAACTTCATGAAATGTGACTTGAATTGGATATGGAACTTCCATTAGTTTGCTTGAGTATTTTGGACTGAATGAGATTATTTTATCGCTTGTTTGATCAGTGGTAAGGGATCATCCTTTGGTTCTCTCTCTGTGGTGGCATATCTATGGTTTATGGATTAGTATGCTATTGGATATTAGGTGATGGTGCTTACACTTTGCTTCATGTGACTATTCTTAGCATCATGGTGTTGTTATTGGTATAATGCTTATTATGTTTAGAGAGTACTACATCTATGTGCGTGTATGATGGGTCTAGTCCCCAAGGGTTTGGCTATGGATTGGATGAGTTTGTTTTATCCCTTGTGTGATCAGTGGTAAGGGCTCATCCATTGGTTCTCTCTCTGTGGTGGAATATCTATGATTGAAAGATCAATATGCTATTGGATATTTGGTGATGGTGCTTACACTTTGCTTCACATGAATATTATTTGTATCATGGTGATTTTATTGGTATATTGATTATTATGTTTAGAGAGTACTACACCGATGCTTGTGTATGATGGGTATAGTCCCCCAAGGGGTTGGATATGGTGGTGATGATTTTATTGGTTGATTGGTTAGGAGGGTCCATATCACATGTTCTCATTCTCTTATGTTGTTGATTGTCACTTGTTGCTTTGTTAGACCTTGGTGGGGTGATATTTGAGTTTGTTTGTTGAGGTGCCCTAACATTTATTGATGTATTTCCTATGGACATCACATGTTGGCAAGGATGGGTTCACATTTGAGGAAAGTTTTTTGCACATTTTCCCTTTTTTCTTTTGATTTATTATTGGGCCTTTATTGGCACATATGTGGAGGGAGCATATTATTATTTTGGTGAAGCCAATCCCTTTTTATACCATGGTGGGAACATAATTTAAGGCTTGTACTATATCTTGCACATTATATGGAGTTGTCCTACCCTTGATTCGAGCTGCCCATACACATGGTTGATCTCACTCTTTATCCATGGCACATATGTTTACACAAAAAGAATATTATATTCATGGAAGGTGCACAAAAAGAATATTATATTGTTGTTCAAGCTTGTCTGATGGAAACTTTATACTCTGTAGAAATTCCAGCCTTCACAACAAAACCGCATTCTTCCTCCAATGCCATTGCATCTCTTCACAAGGATGTCTTTGGGTAACATTTCAAGACTGGCTAGGCTCCAAATACATGTCCTCAAGCTACAGGTTCCAATCTACTGAAAATCATCACGACAACAAGGCTTGTATTGCTGGAAAGTATATCTCAAGATGCTCATGCATTTTGAGGGGTAATAGGCTAGATGGCACTGAAAGAGAGTCTAGTTCAAGTTTTTTTATTTAATTTGGTAAACATTTCTTATTCTTATCATATATATCATGTTTATTTTAGGTTTATGGCTAAAGGAAAAACTCCCAATAGATCTCTGTAAGAATTTGGAATTATACTATATAGAATATACATTTATGTTTATGGCTAAA
>ML786046.1:64797-78459 GCA_009831015.1 Picea engelmannii | reverse complement strand
ATGTAGTGAATGTTGACAATGTTGTGAACTCCATTTGTAGATTGAAACACATTTTGCAATTGGCCTATACAAAATGCTCTTTGTCAATTTTGGTCGGCTTTACTGTAGTAGATGTGGTGAAATGTTGTGTGAAGTCCATTTGTTTACCCAACACCACTCGCCAATATTTTACAAGATTTTATAATTCAGTGAAAGATTCGCCAATATTTTACAAGATTTTATAATTTAGTGAAATATTTGCCAATATTTTACAAGATTATATAATTGACTAAAATATTCGCCAAAAAATTATATATACATTTTATATTATTGATAAAATAGCCTTCAATTTTTCCTATGTATCATGGGGATTCTCCCATTTATTATACATATAAATTTAGGGGGGGGTTCTTAAAATCACCCCTGATGTTAGGGTCTTACCCTATCCTCCCTTCTTAGGGGTACTTAAAAGTTACTAAAATATTCTATGAGGCCATCCTATCTAAATCAGACCCACTAGGTAGTTGATGTGTGGTTAGTTAATGAATTTTTTTTATCATTATGGAATAAGGCTCACTAGGTGGTGGATACTTCTTAATGTGAGACCAATAGTGGTTAGGGTTTGGGTAGTGAAAAATAGTTTATAGGGGTAGGAATCTATGTAATTTTTTGTAAATTTATTATCATTGTATTGGAGATCTATTCATTTGGAGGTTTCCCTTTCAAAAAGGCCTACAAACATTTCTCTATTTCTAATTTGTCAATATAAAGGTTAATATTTTGTATATTAAAAGATTAAAGACACATATTCCTCCTCTTTTAATTTATGCAATTTATATACCTTATTATATTTCTCTCAATTTATCCACATGTTATGAATAACCCTGTTTATCACAAATCCTATTCTAAGGATGTATGTGTCAAACTTTTGGTACCACATCCTAGGTGATTTCTTGATACCATGTGTAACTTCTTTAGCTTGCAGATTATCTCTTTCTTTCCCTTCACTGCAAAGCCTTCTGGTTGCTTCATGTATATTTATTTTTCCATATCTCGTTTATGAATTATTTCTTCACATCCAGATGTTTTTGTTAGGGTCCTAACCTGCACATAGGTAGATCAATATATTCAGATGTAATAAAGGTCAATATTAATAAGACCTTTCAATAAAATAAAATAAGGTGGATGTAAGAAGACCTAATAGAATCTTTCGCTTCTAGAAGGATCTTCCTCTAGATGCTTCTCTTGATAGACATATTTAGTATAAATAAGGGTCAATGGTATGAACACCCTAGATTGGAGATTATTGTAACAGAGCATTGATCGAATGGAGGTTGCCCCTTCGAAGAGGCCCATGAACATTACTTTCTGAATCAAAGTGTTATTTATGTTGTTGTTCTTATATCATTAATGTGTTATTGTGGAGATTATGCTGGTTATATTACTGTTATTCTACCATTTCAACATTTTATTTATGTTCTGCATATTTATTATATCTGGTATCTTACAAGTGGTATCAGAGCACTTTCCTTGGCAGAAATTGTGGGATTTTTTTTCCAGGGTAGAGATGTATTCCGACGTATTTAAGCCACAGAGATATATCACTACATGCATAAACCCATGGTTGAAAGATTCATAGACGCAGGAAATACAAGTGGTTCTTAAGCACACATCTGTGGGCCACCCTTGTAACCCCTGTTGGTACCCCTTTGAGTGGTAGCGCATAAGACAACACCTGTGTATGGATCGGCCTAGATTTCCTGAAGCCCTATTTAGATAAACCTATCGGCCACTAGACTGCTATAGTGTCACTGAGAACAACACTCGGGAAGATACTCTCTAGTACCTTGGTAGTCAGGTAGTACGGATAAGGGTACTGTCTATCCTCCTTAGTTAGTGCCCTGAGATATTGGGCCGAGTACTACTGTTGGACCCTGCACGTATATCAGAGAGCTATAACATAGGGAAAATCCTTGTCTATAGAACCCTTGAATACCTAACCCTTGGGGGACAGAAACATAAACAAATTAAAATAGACCAGATCTATTGCCGCGCAACTGTGTTCGGGTTGCCAAGTAAATACACCTTTCTTTTTGGTTAAGCATTTGGGTATTTCAGCACTGCAATATTCTTCAGATTGGAGTATAACTCCGTAGGTGTAAAAAAAAAAAAAAAAGTATGGAAATTGTTTCACCATTATTTGAGAACTATGCCATTGGATTCATCTCTTTGCCCTTATCACATTCATCCATATCATTTTTTGGCAAAATTTTTGACCCCGCCCACTCCTTTTCAGTTCACCCATCCTCATGGCCCATACCCGTAGCCAAGATCTGGAAACTCGCTTCAACACCTTGCAATATGGTTTCCTCGAGACCCAAAAAGAAGTGAAACAACTCAATGCTACTATTGCGTCCATCGATTCATCCATCAATATAGCCATAAATACAACCATGCAGTCCTCAATGGAGGAAGCCAAACAAGAACTGACCACCCATCTTGAATTTGTCTTTGCATCACTCTGCATCAAACTGAAGATCCCTACAGATGAGCCTTTCTCTGAAGCACCTCCAAAGACCAAAGGAGAACATTCCTCCCATTCTCATACATTTCAGCCCCATCACTTTCAACGTGACCTACGCCTTTCACGGGTTGATGTGACCAAATTTGATGGCTCAGACCCCACTGGTTGGGTCACCCAAATGGAACATTATTTCTCTTTATACGGCATCACAGATAACTTGGCCAAACTGTGGTATGGTGTTCTCCATCTAGATCAAAAACATTAGTAATGGTGGCAATGGAGAAAAACTTCATATCAAGGGTATATTGCTTGGACCCAATTTGTGACTGAGCTTTATGAACACTTTGACACGGACACCAACCATTTGGGTCGTTTGACAAAGTTGAAACAATCTGGAATAGTAGAAGACTTCATAGTTGCCTTTGAGCGACTGGCTTTTTGAACAGAGGGCATGACTGATGCTTTCTTTCGAGAGTATTTTATCAGTGGCCTCAAGGGGGAGATTCGGGCCCATGTCCTCATGGCTTGACCCTCGAGTTGGGTGGAGGCTACTAAAAGAGATAAAGAAGCACAACATGTTGTATCCTCTCAAAACTGAAAAACCTACTTTATCCCTCGCCTTAAACCCGTCACTGTCACTACTCCCCCTGCCCCATTAAAGATCCAAAAATTGACTAGGGATGAAATGGTTGAACGCCAACTCAAAGGCCTTTGTTATAATTGTGATGACAAATATTTCCAGGGCCACAAGTGTAAATAAAAAAATCTTTTTATGGCCATCTTTGAGGATATTTTGGAAGAGGATGTTGAGACTCCCCTTGTGTCTGAGTCCCCTGAAATCCCTAACATAACCCCTCCCTCAGACCCTCCGAAAGTAGAACCCATGATTTCTCTCAATAATTTCATTGTCTTCTTCTCTCCCCAAACCCTCAAGTTAATTGGTTACATCAAGCATCAGAAGGTCATATTTCTGGTTGATAGTGGAAGAACCCATAATTTTATTCATTGCCACATTGCCCAAGAAACTCATTGTTACATCCATGTTGTCAACAATTTCCAAATCATGATTGCCAATGGTGGTTCTATGAAATGTGGACGACATTGTGAAAATGTGTGTCTCCAAATCGGTGACTACCACCTAAAATCCCATATGTTTGCTATCGACATGGGTGGTTGTGACAATGTGCTGGGTGCAGACTGGCTAAGAACTTTGGGTCCCATTCTCATGGATTTTAAGGCATTAACCATGCAATTCAACCAGAAAGGCCACCAATATAAATTCCAAGGCATCATTGTTGGTTCACCTAAGGTCATTAGTTCCCGTCGCATGGAAAATCTTCTCAAAAATGGTCATCCTGGTGTCATTTCCCAACTCCATGCCATACAAGCAATAGAGACACCCCCGGTGTCGCATGACCTCCAATACCTTCTTTATAAACATCAAATGGTATTTTCCACTCCCCAAGGACTCCCTCCTTCCCGTGGTGTTCATGATCACTCCATTCCCCTTGTACCTGGAAGCCTTCCTCCCAATATCCATCCATATCTCCACCCCTTTTCACAAAAAAAATGAAATTGAGAAAATGGTCCAAGAACTCCTTAATGCAGGCATTATTCGCCCTAGTATGAGCCTTTACTCTTCTCCTGTAGTCATGGTCCTGAATAAAGAATGTTCTTGGAGAATCTGTCCTGACTTCCGTGCCCTCAACAAACTGACCATTAAAGACAAATTTCCCATTCCTGTCATTGATGACCTCCTAGATGAATTGAGTGGCACCCAATTCTTTACTAAAATTGATCTTCGCTCGCGCTATCACCAGATATGTATGAAAGAGGCAGACATTCCCAAGACAACCTTTCACACTCATGAGGGCCACTATGAGTTTTTGGTCATGCCCTTTGGCTTCTATAATGCCCCCTCCACCTTCCAAAGCCTCATGAATCATGTCATCCATCCCTTTCTCCATCATTTTGTCTTAGTTTTCTTTTATGATATCCTCATCTATAGAAAAACATGGACATACCATCTTAATCATGTGGATCAAGTTCTCCATCTACTCTCTCAACACTAACTTTTCTAAATGTGCTTTTGGTTCCTCAGAAGAAGAATACTTGGGCCATCTGGTTGGCAAGGATGGAATCAAGGTGGATCCAAAAAATATTGAAGCTATTTAAGACTAGCCTCACCCAAAGACTCTCAAAAGCTTGCATGGATTTCTGGGCTTAGCAGGGTATTATCACAAGTTTGTTAAGAACTATGGAAATATTACGTCACCTCTCACTGCTCTCCTAAAAAAGAACTCTTTCACTTGGACTCCAGCTGTTGCACAAGCTTTTCAAACCCTGAAGACAACCATGTGCACCACTCTAGTTCTGGCCTTTCCTGATTTCACAAAGACCTTTGTGTTGGAATGTGATGCCTCAGGGAAAGGAATCAACTCTGTCCTTATGCAAGAGGGTCTACCTTTGGCCTTCACCAGCAAGCAACTGTCTGAAAGGAATCTGGGCAAACCCATTTATCAAAAGGAAATGTTGGCTATTCTGCATGTTATTGATCTGTGGCGCCCTTATCTCTTGGGGAAAAGCTTCCAAATTAAGACCGACCATCAAAGCCTCAAGTACTTTCTGGAACAACGCATTTCCTCCTCGGAGAAACAAAAAAGGGTGACTAAGCTTTGTGGATATGATTATGATATCATTTACGAGAATGGAAAAGACAATGTAGTGGCAGATGCACTGTCTCGAAAATATGAAGAAGAAGGATCCCTTTTTTCTCTTTCCTTCATTGTACCCGATTGGCTCCAAGCTGTGCGCCAGGAATGGATTCAAGATCCCAAAATTTTGCATCTGATCCAACAATTGCAGACCAAGGCTCCAGCTCCCCCAGGGTACTCTTGGCTCCAGGATGAGCTTCGATACAAAGGCCGTTTGTATTTAAGTAAACAATCAAATCTTAAATCCATGGTACTTTTTGAGCTTCATGCCACACCCACAGCGGTGCACTCAGGGTTCAGCAAAACATATGATAGGGTCAAACATTCTTTTTTCTGGGATGGTATGAAACAAGACATCCATAATTTTGTTGTTGAATGTGAGGTGTGTCAACGCAACAAGGGAGAAACAATCAAATATTCGGGCACACTACAACCGCTTCTGATTCCACCTGCTATTTGGAAGGATATCTCTATGGACTTTATTACCATCTTACCCAAGTCAGGGAATAAATCAATCATAATGGTGGTTGTGGATCACCTTTCCAAGTATGCTCATTTCTGTGCTCTTCAACACCCATTTACTGCATCCACGCTGGCTCAAGTTTTCATGGACTAGGTCTTCAAGCTTCATGGCATGCTGCACTCTATTGTTTTTTATCATGACCCAACTTTCACAAGCAATTTTTGGCAAGAATTATTTAAGCTACAGGGAACCCAATTACATCTCGGCACAACTTATCATCCCCAAACTGATGGTCAAACGGAAGTTGTCAACAAGTGTTTGGAAACATATTTGAGGTGTTTTGCCTCTGAAAAACAACATCAGTGGGCTCAATGGTTACCCCTATCCGAATGGTGGTACAACACTTCCTACCATACAACTACTCACATGACTCCTTTTGAAGTGGTATATGGACAGAAGCCACCTTCAGTTCTCTCATACTTACCAGGTACCTCAAAGGTCCAAGCAGTTGACGAAACACTTACAGTTCGAGAGGATATTCTTTGTACTCTTAAAGAGAACTTGGTCATGGCATAGAATTGCATGAAGTAACAAGCAGATCAAGGTCGCTATGAACATCAATTTGCATAAGGGGATTAGGTGTTTCTACGACTGCAACCATACAAGAAAACTTCCCTCAAGGCCGAGCATTGTCAGAATCTAGCACCCAAATTTTATGGTCCTTATACAGTTCTCAAGCATGTGGGACAAGTCGCATATCAGTTAGCTCTACCCAGTCAATCGAAGCTACATCCTATTTTCCATGTTTCATGCTTAAAGAAGGTGATTGGAACTAGGTGAAAAATTCAAACCAACCTTCCAGAGTTAGCTGAAGAAGGATCCATTTGGCTACAACTAGAAGCAGTTTTGGACCAGCGTGAGCGTCACCTGTGATAGAGAACCATCAAGGAAGTTCTACTCCAGTGGAAAGATACGACTCCAGCAGATGCCACTTGGGAACCAACTACCATTCTGCAGCAGTTTCCACATCTCAAGCCTTGAGAACAAGGATGTTTTTAAGGGGGCAGACATGTTAGGGTCCTAACCCGCACATAGGTAGATCAATATATTCAGATGTAATAAAGGTCAATATTAATAAGGCCTTTCAATAAAATAGAATAAGGCAGATGTAAGAAGACCTAATAGATGTTCTACTTCTAGAAGGATCTTCCTCTAGATGCTTCTCTTGAAAGACATATTTAGTATAAATAAGGGTCGAGGGTATGAAAACCCTACCTTGGAGATTATTGTAACAGAGTGTTTCTCGACTGGAGGTTTTCCCCTCAAAGAGGCCTGTGAACATTGGTTTCTAAATCAAAGTGTTATTTATGTTGTTCTTATTATATCATTACTGTGTTATTGTGGAGATTATGCTGGTTATATTACTGTTATTCTGCCATTTCAGCATTTTATTTATGTTCTGCATATTTATTATATCTGGTATCTTGCAGTTTTATTTCAAAATCAAAATAAAATATAACATATAAAATAAATCTAATAAAAGTTAACTCGGAAATAAGGGAAAAACATTCACCAAATTCAATTCCCTCTACCTGGGAAGAACATTTTTATACTAATCGAGATTTGTATTTCTCTACTTTCCCTTCTTCATTCAACTTCTTCTTAAACACTCATTTGTTGCCAATGAAATTTCTTCCAGTTGGGAACTCAACTAGATCTCATGCCTCATTCTTATCCAAGATATACATCTCTTCAACCATGGCCTTCTTCCATAGTTTACTATCCTATGAATTCACTGCTTCCCTGACAGTTCTGGGATCATCAATAGTAATAGATAAATAAAAAATAACACAAAAATTAGGTGGACAATACCTTTCTAGTTGCCTTATTTCCCTCATTTATCTCCTCAATATTGGAGTATGAGGATCTTCATATTTTTCATCACATAACTCAAACTCTATTTTCTCAGGTTCTTCTTGCATTGGTAAAAATTCCTATTTGGGATCATCTTTAACCTCTCTAAAAACAACATCCTAACTATAAATAGTATTCTTAGTTTATGGCTACCAAATATAATAACCTTTCATACCATATTTATAACCAATAAAGATACACTTTTAAGCTTTATTATCCATCTTAATCTTATTTTCCTTTGGAACATGTACATAAGAATCACAACCAAACACTTTGCGATGTTCAAGAGAGGGTTTCTTACCAGTCCATACCTCATGAAGAGTTTTTTCCACCAATGCTAATGGGGGTGGTCTATTTACCAGGTAACATGCAATACCCACTGCCTCTACCTAGAATTGTTGTCCAAAAACATATGTCACTCAAAGCAACCAAAAAAGAACAAAAACTTAGCACCTGAGAAATATGGTTCCTTTAAGGTGTTGCAAAGTACTGGTAGTATGGATTACAAATTGGTTTTGTTTTCATATTCACATATACATCTAGGATTCCATGTTTCTTCTTTAAATAAAGTAATCCATGACAAGATCCTAGCTCAGACCATTTTGTAAAAGCTTGATGAAGAAGGAAAAACATACTAGAACCTAAAGTAGTATTTGAAACATAAATTAAAAAACTATGGAATTGAGCAATTACTAGGTACTTCATCAAGTGGAAGAACATGTTAATAGAATATGAAACCTAGGAATATGAGCTCTTCATACAAAGGAATGCTCATCTTATCAATAATTGAGGGAAACACTTGTTTGAAGGAGTGGGGTAGATTAATCCCTTAGGACATGGGTCATTACATTTCTATTGTAAAATTGTTGTTGTCATTGTTGGTTAGATAGGATCATTATATGTAATTATACAACTTGTCTCCTATATATACCAAGGAGATCTATTTTTATCAATTATGAATATTTATTTGTAAATATAATGTGTAAAGGAGGTTAACCCCACAAAGTGGAATTGTTATTTATTCATTTTTGTTTATCATTCACAAGGTGAAACATTACTTATTTTTTCTATCTTTATGATATTTGTGATATTTTATCCATAACAAATCCATTGAGCGTTTCATGTTTACTATTTGAAGAAAGTGGCAGGTTTGAATTGCTACATTTAGAGCATCTTCTTTAAACTTGATGAAGAGAATTCCATTTGTTTACAAATGGAGGAAGTATTAGAGATATGGGAGCATAGATTGCACCAAATCACTATCTAGGAATTTATTATACAATGAAAGGGCGTTGTTTGATGTAGACCTAGCTAGAAAGAAAAGTGATTTTTGGAGGAAAAACATGCAGAAGACAACTAGAAGAAAAATAAGCAAGTGTGATAGAAGGAGGCAAAGTGCGCGTGCAAGGGAGACCTAACAATGCTAGGGTTAGGGTTTTTGTAATGTATTGTAATGTTTGATGAGACGAGGATATAAATAAGTAGTACTTAGGAAATGGAAGTTGACAATGAGTGGGGGTTATAGAGAGGACATACAAAGGGACAAAGAGAGAGAGAACTGTAAGAACTGTATGACTCATTCCATGGGTGAGCTAAGTCAGGGTTGAGTGACTGTATATCGAGGGTTAGATAGCAGGTTGAGGATCCCGGTGTGATCTAGTCAGCCCCGCAAGGATCAAGGAGCCTGTGGGAGAGAGGAGGAACTAACACTGTAACCACACGTAGGTCGATATCTTTCTAAACTATAATAAAATATTGAGAGCCATATCTTTGTGGACATAGCCCAGTGGGGTGTACCACAATAATAAAATGTTATGTGAATGAATGAATGCATCTTTATGTATGATTAATTGATGATTGTGATATAAATGAAGCACTAAGTATATATGGTATTCCACATGCATGCATCAAATGAATTTTATAACTAGATGTTAGATGGACTTAATAAAGTTTACGACACAAAACCAAAGATATTGATTAGTATTAGGTTGCAAACAACTGAGTATTGTAGCCACTGATAGAGCTATCTCAGGTGAGACTGTGTAGTACACTCTGTGTGCTACGTTTTCTTCTAGTTTACCAGAGGGGCCGATAGTTTTATCGGGATTTTGTTGGTAAGCTTACTAAATATGAACCAGGGTCAATATGTGAGGGTAAGACTAATAAAAGAGTAGATAATATAAAACCAACAAATGATTTTGTTGTTGGTTGTGTGGAATAAAATGGGATTGAGTATATGAGATTTGTGGAGGATGCATCGGAAGAATGTCAGAATGGATCATAAGATGTTGAGGAGAATGAGAATATGAAAGGGGATGTTGAGACCATGGAATCCCATGAAGGCATAGATAGAGAATTGGTTGAATACAAAGGAGCTAGAGTTTGTGCAGAAAGATAACAGAAACCCGAAGTTGACACCACGCAAATATCTGGAAAAGTACCTATTCACCGACTTGCATGAAGTATATTTCTGTGATTTCCCACACATATTACAGTAGTGGATTAAAATATTGAAAGAAAACCATCCTACGAATTGGATCAGACAACTAGATTGGAATCCTGAAGAGAGCGCACAACTACAATGAGTTGATGATAAGTTTACATGCACAATAGATTTCTGGTTAGACAACATTATTTCCAGATTTATTACAGAGTTTGTAGTAGATACAGTAAAGTCGTACATTGTGGATGAACAAGATTTATTGAAAGGACCTCGAGGTAGGTACATCAGATCGTTATATACTTCCATTAAGATGTTACTATATAACAAAGGTGTAATGATGATGGAGTCAGAAAAATAAATTTCTCTGTGTACATGGTGGATGTGGGGAAGCACTGACAGGAAAAGAAGAAATGGAAGGAGAAGGGGATAAAGTAAACAAGGAGGAGGCATTTGACCCCATTATTATGGATGAAGAATAGATAAAGTGTATCATGGAAACAACTGGAAATACGTGCAGTGGAGTATCCTAACAATATAAGGTGAACACCAAGAAGAGAGTCGTAGCCATAAGGGAAGGCCTGGAAATTGATGAAGAGGAGGTAGAGGATATCTAGGTTGTGGAGAATATTGAGGAAATTATTCATGCAACATATGAGAGTAATACGAGAGGTCCAAGAGTGGAAATAGAAGGCAACACTCCTATCCATATCAATGTCAGTGTGGAACCCATAAACCCATGTGCAACTAATACACCAGGAAGAAAACCACCATTTAGACAACCAAATTTTGGGAGAAGGAAGATAGTAGGAAGTGCATATACACAAGGAAAAACAACTATGGGAACCATTTCAGGAAGTAGTAGTCAAGTATCTACACCGCGTGGAGGTAGTAGTTCAACATTCAGAATGGCAAGACACAATCCAACCATTAGGTTACCGGAATTTAAAGGAGAAGCATCACAAGACCCAAAGAAGCACTTGTTTATCTGTGAAAAGATATGGGAAGAGAAACAGATCACATATGAAGACACTAAACTTGCACAATTATCTATCACATTAAGATATCACGCATTGGATTGCTACATGAGTTTAGCTACAAACAATCCACCAGGGACAACCAAAACGATTGGAGATATCAAGAAGATGTTGATAAATGAGTTCCAAAATCCTAGTTCAGAGGAAAAATACATGAACAAGATGATAAATATTAGAAAGAAACCAAGAGAATCTGTATGGGAAATCGACCAGATATTCAAATGACTGAAGGGAAAGCTAAAATACGTCATGACAGATATGCAACATAGGCATATGTTTGCCAATTCATTGCTCACACACTTGAAGTATTTTTTTCAACAACAAAAGTTTTAGACACAGGAAGAGGCTTTACAAGCATCCCTACAATTAGAAGAGAACCAATATCATAAGACATAACCATCCATAGAGGAGATAAAGGAGGATATGAAGAACTTAACGTTCCAGCTAAATGAGAACAAAGGTAAGGACAAAAGAGAATATGTTTGGTGTACCACATGTAGGACAGAAGGACACCATAAGAACAAATGTCCAACATTCACACAGTACATGGCAATAGGAATGCCAAACCCATTACCTACAGGAGGAATATGGTGCGAGATATGTAAGAAATAGGGTCATGATCCATACCACTTCCCAATTATACATAAGTACCAGAAAATACTGAAGAGCTCGTATAGCAATGTTTGCAATTCAGTAGGGCACGATGACAAAGATTGCATAACCATGGACTTGATGAGGAAAAGAACATCAAATGCATAGAGGGTGTAGGCGGAAATGATGATTGGGCAAGCCCCACCTCATTTTAACCAAGTACCAGCCCCATACAACACTGCGTAACAACAGTATAACACTACACAACAAAAATATAACATTGCGCAGCCATATTATAATACCTCACAACCACACTATAATACCACATAGTATAACCAAGTGCCTCATTATAGCATGCTGCGAGGGGATTGAGCTGGCTACAAAGGGGGAGGTAGAGAAAGAGGAGGATTTGGAAGAGGTAGAGGACCAGTGGTATGTCACAACTATCAACAACCAGGACACTATGCAAGAAAATTTCCACTTCCACCAATGACCTATATATATTGTCGCACATCAGATCATGAAACAGAAGAATGTCCGACACTACTAAGGAAGATCCAGGAAAAGAGGAATCAAAACAATCAGAATGTTCAGTGGATTTTCATAGAAGTGAGAGATGAAAGGAGAAACATCAACATAGTTGCATAGGGGGGGGATAAAAAAAGAAATGACCCACTAATACAAGAGCCAATACAACACCAATGGGTGAAGAACAATTTCGAACCAAAGAAGCAGTTTGATGTGTAGAATGAGAAGGTGATATTCAATGAAGCTAGACAAGAATTCCTGAATCTAGACATTTCATCAACATCAACTGCGCAACATAATAAGGCAGTACCATAGTACGATATGCCTCCATCGTTCTATCACACCAAACAAACAGAGCCCATGGGACAAGTAAGTACGATTAGAGATTTTTTGCAATCCTATGTTAGACTACTAAATGATCCTTCCTTTGTTAAGGTATTAAAAAATATGCTATAAAGATGTAGCATAGAGACAGAAGTAAAGTTAGAAAGAAAAAAAATCAATCACCTACATACAAGGAGGAGAACAAGTAGGGAATTCATGATGAACGCCAACATTCAAGATTTTAACATGGGAGATATTATACTGGATTTAGGATCTGAAGTTAATGTATCACCCAAGAATACATGAAAATGTATGGGAGAACCCACATTAGGATATTCACATGTTCATCTAAAACTAGAAAATCAACACAGATTTCTACCAATTGGGAGACTAAAAGGAGTAATGGTAGACCTGGATGGAGTGCGAACTAAAGCCAAATTTGAAGTAATTGGGATAGTGGATGGCACTGTTAGCGCCATCATTTTTTCAGTTAGATTCTTTCTTAGTCGATTCAGAGTCTATGTGTCCAAGCGTGTGAGGCCAGGTACTGAATAATGAATGGGTTGAAGTCAACAAGTGGTCGGTTGGCCCTTAGAGTTGGATGTCAGAACCAAAAAATGTGTAAGGGGGTAAAGGTATTTTCTCTAAGAGACGGGTCCTATCAGAAGAGAATGTCTTACATGCCTAAGGTCGAGGAAAGTTGTTAAATGGAAGTTGCACCGAAAGGCAAAGTGACCATCATCATCTCATTATGAAGTTGGAAAGAATAAAAAATCATGTTGCTCATATCACATATGCTTTGCAACTCTTATTAGTTGTACTTCGCACACTCCAAAGTGTACCCATCATGCGGATGTACTGAAAAAATATTCAAACCTACTTCAAAACCTCTAGTCACCATGGATTCAGTGTCCCCTAGAATGTTTTCATCTCTCGCCTGCCCGATTATAAATTCTGAGCGCTATGCATGTATTATGTTCACCATCTAAGTTAATGCACTGGCTGTAATTTGTAAGGTAGATAGAGAGGTATTGGGGGGGCCCATAGGGCCCATAGTGATAATAGTGGAGGTAATTCAATGTAAGGTGGACTAGGTCCACTATATTATTAAATAAGGCCCACTATGGTAGTTAGATATAATAAATGGG
>ML786046.1:47000-61966 GCA_009831015.1 Picea engelmannii | reverse complement strand
GGATCGAATCAGTGGGTACCATTAATATTAATGTGCAAAAGAAGTTTTTAAAGTTGTGGTACAAAGAAAAGAAAATCACATTGCAGGATGTGTCTCTTAGTAAGAAAGATGGACCCATGGAGGCTAGCAAAGAAGTTATTGCCCAGTCTAAAGTTGAATCAGAGACAGATTCTACAGAAGGATATGAAGCAAAACTATAAGAAGGACATAATCAGGAAGCTAAGGAGGTCATTGACTCAAAGGCACAAAGTGTTGCAGATTTGAAGAAAAAGAACAAATTCCTACAGTTGTTGTATATCGCCATCCACATCATATAGAGATGAAAAAGTCATCAAGGCAAGGGCATGTGCATGAACACATTTATGCACTAGCAGGGCACTAGATAGGAAAGATAAAGATAAAGATAGGGCAACCCCAACATGATGCAGAGAAATATAAGGGTGGAAAGGTAGCAGATAGACATCATGTTTGACTTCCATTGGTATGGATGGATGGTCGTACTTGGTACTAGTTGGCTACATTTCTTAGTCGGTCATATTGTATGTTTTCTTCTCATGTTTCGAGGATGAAACATGTGAAGGGGGATGGAATGTAGTATACTTAGGGAGGTAATATGGGGTACCTAAGGAGGTACCCAATGAGAATGTAGTTATGTGTTATTAGTGGAAGTCAATTAATATATGGGAATGTGGTCATTCAATGTAAGGTGGACTAGGTCTACTATATTAATAAAGGCCCACTATGGTAGTTGGATGTAATAAATGTGAGAAGGCTCTCTAGAAGGTTCCTAGGAGATAGGGAGAGCTATATAAAGAATTTTAGGCAATGTAATGAAACATAGTGAAGAATATTGTGATTGTACAAGCAAGGATTGCTTGAAGAGTTTTATCCTTCCATAAGGATTAATATATGGTGTTACCCTACCTCAAGAGTTTTCTCTATTTCTTGTGTTCATGTTATAGTGAATGGTTTATGGTTTATTCTTGGTATTCTTGAATTATATTTGCAGATTTGGTTAGGTACTTAACATAATTATTCTCCCAAGCCCAGGTCAATTGATATTACCGCCTTTGGCTCACGCCAAATCCACAGTGCTCAGAACAAATATGCGTTGCACCATGATGAAATCCCAAAACATAAGGAAAGGTGAATGAAGTGGTAGGAATGTTGGGCTTGAGCCTCAGAGCTTGACATTGGTCAATGAAGATCCGGAGGTGAGAGAATCTTTTGAGCAGGTCGGATGCATGACCTTTTGCATAAAAATCCAAGGGTTTAACATGAAACTAGCAGGACAGTTCGCAGTCAGGTTCGATGGGCCCCGTGCGGTAATTGTCGGTGTTTATTTTCAGGTGACAGAGGAAACTTTGTGGGCCGCAAATGAGATCCCTTTGCATGGTTAAAGGTGTTTTAAAGGAATTCCTTTGGACGCGTAGTGCTATGAAGAATTCATCAAGCGAGATTGTTTAGGTGGGAAAGTTGAAACAAACATTCCAAGTAGATATTTGTAGGGGCCCTTTCATAAAATCCTCGAAGTAATTAGGAAATATTTCACTTGTGAGGGAAGGTTTGACAAAATACATTCACATCAAATTAGATCGTTGATGCATTTCACATGAAGGAGATTGTTAAATCTTCCATTTTTCTTGCACCAAAGCCTCTGATAAATTGAAGAAAACACCTGAGCTAAAGCAGATCAACCGAAGAGGAAAATATTGCATGTCTTGCTAATTAAATTGTTTGTGGTTGAGGAGTTAATGTGATTGGAAAATAACTGAGATTCATTTCTATTTGCAGCATGCATTCCCAAGGATCCAAAAGGAGATTTCCCTGTAACTGTGGAAAGAGTAACATCACACTGCATGGAGGTTGAAGTAGGAAGGGATGCAAAGGAAGGAAGGACGTTGGAATCCCTGTCCCCCCAACAAAAAAATACCCCAGAGAAGGGGCAGGCCAAGAAAGAACAAGGAAGTTGGGGAGGCTCGAGTCCCGAGTGAGCCACGTGCAAAGTCAATCGTCGAAGATTTACTCATGTGTGCCATTCGGTTGGAGCCTGTTTAGGGCACAAGTGGATAAATATGGGGCATAAGGAGGAGGACATAAACTGAAGGCAAAGATGTTCGTGAGCTATCGCAATAGCTAAAGCAAGAAAAAATCGCTATTGATGAGATATACCAGGAAAATAGAGAGATGAGACAACAGTTAGTAGAAAAGACCCTCGAAGTATCATCATCACAAGGCCGTAAGGGAAACACAACTTGTCTTAAGAGATAGCTTAGGGAAGTGCATGATACGATCATACAATGGAATGAAAAACAGATGGTGTCGGAAGAAAGGAATGCGAAGCACTTTAGGGAATGTGAACCGACCATGGAGAAAGTTCACACAGCTTCGTAAAACACACAAAAGAAGCTTAAAGGGAACACGGTTCTGCAAAGGCAAGTGATGAACCTGAAAAGGTGCAACTGGTCTCTCAGGAGAAAGCTTGGAGTATCCAAACTGAAAACGAGACCAGAAGCATGATCTACCGACTTCATTTTTTGTCTCCTCAGACGTGGCACAGACTTTGTTTCCCCATGTCATGTTTTATACCCGAGAGTTAGGGACTCTAACAGATACCAGTGAGGAAAATATATGACATGCAACGATGGAATCTAATCCATTGAAAATTACATATGTACATTAGATGTGAGATGGTTTGAATAAAGGCATTGTTCCCTAGCTGGGGTCATCGTTTTGGAGGCACCTGCAATGGTCTGCAGTCACCCGCCACATGCACGCACCAACAAATGACCGCGCGATAGAGATCAAGTCCATTAAAATGTGTGGTAGGAGTCTGAAAGAACACTTGATCGTCCAGATGCTATGTCAAAGGAAATAATAAACACATCGCTCTCTAACAATGAGAGCTTACTGATGATGCAACCAAGTACAATTAGTTTCTGTTTTTAACAAAATGTCATTTGAAGAGCCATCTAATAGAGAGTAGTCGAAACCTAGTTTCTAGGGATAGTATTTAGAGTGTAGGATAGCCCAAGAGGCACACCCTTGTCTATATATTCCATATTTTCAATGTAAGCCAAGTTGGTTGGATAAAAAATGTAGATAGTGACTATTGAATGTATTTTTGATCCGATTGAAACTTAATGCAAAGGTCCTAAAGCTCTAATGAAAAGATTCTAATGGTGACATTTTGATGTATTGTATTCTCTCTTTGTGTAAGTTATTTCATCTGTTCTTTATATTCACATCTTTAATATCTGTCTAAATCAAAACATGATTTCAAATCTATAATTTCCCGCATAGTGCTCTAGATTTGCACCATTTAGACAAACTGTGTTTCTTCTAAATGAAATCTGAATTCATCCCCAACGGTGCTCCGAGTTGCTTCATGTATTTTTCTCTTGCCACACACAATGATTTTTAACTAAATATTGCTGTTCATCTAGCCTTTATCCTCTCGAGTTCAGTCACCACGTCATTTGTTTCTGTCATTTTCTTAAATCAACTCCATAGCCCAAGGTCTTTCTTTCTTTCGCCAATAAAACCATAACTATTGTTTAAAGGTTTTAAATATGTCCGATAGCTTAAATAAATATCTTGTATAGATATGAAGTCTCCAAAGAGATCCCTCTCTAGGTCCAAAAGGCTATTTTCAGGCCTCAAAGTTGTTTTGTAGGTTTCCTTTGTCATTCATTTTCTCAGTCGAACAAAGTTTACAGAGCGCTAATAGGAAAAACACGTTATCCGACATTACTGGGTTTGGATTGGGCATTTGATAACCAAGCCATAATCAATATAAATATGCAAAAGATGAACTTTGAGTTAGGATAATACATATTCATTGTGCCATTAGACCCATCAGAAGGGGAAAGGTTTGTAGAACCTACTTGCTTGGACCTAGAGGAAATTAATCAGTTGTAAAGAACAATTTCTCTAGATGAATATTATGTGAAACCAATTGTAGAGGGGGTACTCATTTGGTGAAGCATCACCTCATGTTCGTTAGACTCAAATACAGGCTTAGAAAATTGGCAGTAGAGGCTACACGATGTCTACACAAGAAGATGTGCAAGAATAAACTGCATAGTAAGATGGGTAGGTATGCAGATAAGGGAACCTCCCAGCTTCCATGGGGTGAATGAAGTAGAATAATTATTAACACAGTACAAATATGAAATATTAGAAAATTAGAGGCTCTTAGCCCTGGATATAGTGCTCAAGGAAACACCTACAAGATGGTGGGGTGCGCACAAATAAATAGTGAAATACTGGTACCAATATAAATTGTTATTGCACATTAGGTTTGGTGCAGAATAAGGAAGAAACCATCTAGAGAAATATGATGGACAAGGAGCACCAACAGAACACTTGGAGAAGTACAGAACACTATGAAGGATGACACCACCGGAGGAATGGCCTTGCCATTTTGTTCAAAAATTAGAATGTATCCCAGCAAAATGGTATGTATACAAAGAACTTCGCAGAGGAACTACGATATGGACAGTATTACAACATAATTTTATAGTGACTTTCTCATTTGAGCATGAGAACCCCAACATAGATGCAACACTGAAACAAATTAGAGGGGTAATATTCATTAAGGAACCATAATTCAAGATCATGAAAACTGAACAACAACAAAACATACAGACAGTAAAAGAACTATTGTCATGCTACCACGTGCAGGGAGAAGCACCAGATGAAGATGACTTGTGCGATATTCAGATTGAGGAAGTTGAAGGTGAGAGAGAAGTGGAAGTTCCACATCTGGAATCAGAAGTAATTTTTGTGCTGATCAAGGTGAAGAAATTCAACATTGGGATAGTTCAGAATCCCAAAATGGCTAGCATTGGAGACTATTGGGATGAGCGAATAGTGGAAAGTATAACATATTTATTGTGCGAGTACAGTGACATGTTCCCAACAACGTTCATCGAAATGAAATACATAGTAAGAGAGCTAGGATAAATGAATATACCTCTTAGAACTGAGGCAAGACCGATCAAAAAACGACCATATATACTAAGCCTAATATATAAACAAAAATTTAAAGTCGAAATCGATAAGATGTTAGAAGTTGGAATCATAGAATCTGTAGAGGAATCAGAATGGATAAGCCCGATGGTAGTTCAGGAGATGAAACAAGGGGCGATAAGAATATGTGTCAACTTGAGGAAGTTGAATGATGCATGCCTACATGACTCATTCCCTACTTCCTTCACAGATCAAGTGTTGGAGAATGTAGGAGGAAAACAATCTTATTCATTCACCGACGGATTATCAGGATACCATCAGATCAAGATAGCACTAGAAGACATATACAAGACCACTGTTTCCACATAATGGGGACCCTACCAGTATAAATTCATGTTGTTTGGATTGAAGAATGAACCAACAATATTCTCCAGAGTAGTCATAGCTTCATTTAAAGATTTTATCCACCAGTTTCTAGAGGTATATTTGGACGATTAGACAATTTATAGTTTGTTGAAAGACCATGTATATATTTTGTGGCTAATGTTAGAAATATGTAGGTGATGTTAGATATTGTTAAATATCAATAAGTGCATCTTTGGAACACCTTTTGGGATACTATTGGGCCATATAGTATGCAAGCAAGGATTGCTAGTAGATTCTACCAAGATTACAATAATTCTTAACCTTCCACCACCAAAAATAGTCCGCCATTGGGACATACAAGGTACAACAAGAAATCTATAAAGGGGTATGCGTAGATCACTGCGCCAATGGAGAAATTTCTAAGGAAAGACAGAAAGTTTCAGTGGAATGAGGATTGTATGCACAGATTGGACACCCTGAAAGAGAATATGGTAACCAAACTGATACTAGCATTCCCATATTGGGAAAATACATTCCACATACATGTATATGCATCAGCCATAACACTTGGAGCTATTCTAGCATAGTCAGGAGTAGGAGAATTGGACCATCCTATAGCATTTTCTAGAAAAAAATAATTAGAATCGGAGCAAAATTATAATACCACAAAAAGAGAAGGTTTAGTGATGGTCTATGTGCTTCAAAAGTTCAGACATTATTTGTTGGTAAAACATTTCAAGATGTTCACAGAACCATTCAACGCTCAAATACCTTGTCAAAAATCCAGTGTTGGGGGGGAGGATTTGTCGGTGGTTATTTATGTTCCAAGAATTTGACTTCGAAGTGATAGTCAAACTAGGAAAGTTGAACGTAGGACTTGATCGCCTGTCAAGGATCACAAATGGGGAAGAACCTATGAGTCTAGAGGATAAATTTCCTGACGCACAACTATTTTTAGTCCACGTAGCCGATGAATACTTTGCATACATCATCCATTACTTGAGTACAAGGAATGCGCCATAAGAATTCAACATTTCGCAGAAGAAAAAATTGGTAGTCAGGGTTGCAGACTATCAATCGATTGCAGAACACTTATACAAAACGGGTGCAGATAACATATTGAGAATATGTGTGCTAGAAAATGAAAGACCAAGGATATTAGTAGAAGCCCATGAGGGAATAATGGGTGGACATTATGAAGGAAAAGATATCACATAGAAGGTGTTACGTGTAGGACTATGGTGGCTGACCATTCATAGAGACTCAAAGGACTATCGCTAGAAATGTGGTGTATATTAGAGGTTTGGTAAACCAAATAGAAGGGATGAGATTCCCATGATACCACAAGTAACCTTGCAAGTATTCGATAAATGGGCCATAAATTTTGTGGGACCAATTAACCCACTAACAAAAAGGTCAGGAGCGGGGTACATTTTCACTACGACAAAATACTTAACAAGATGGGCATAAGAAACACTAGTAAAATATTGTAGTGCAGAGACAAGAACACACTTCTTTTTTGAGCAAGTGATCACTAGATTTGGTTTCCTAAGGATTTTGATGAGTGACCAAGGCACTAATTTCATTAAAAACACTATTAAGGCCATCACTTAGGAGTTTGAAGTTCATCATAAAAAGAGTACACCATATCATCCTCAAGAAATGGAACAGTGGAAACCTTTAACAAAATCCTTGAAAATGTATTGACGAAGATCTGTAACATTAATAGGGATGATTGGGATTTGAAGATACCAACAGTATTGTGGGTGTATAGGACCACATGCAAAAATTTGACAGGACACGCACCATTTAGATTGGTGTATGGATAAGAAGTAGTGGTGCCATTATAATTTTTGGTACCTAGTCTGCACATAGTAGTAATTACAAACATGACAGAGTGGGGTGCAGTACAAGAAAGGCTAAATCAACTGATGATCATGGAGGAAGATAGGATTCTAGTAGGGTTTCACCAAGAAGTATAGAAATAAAGGGATAAATCCTGGCATGATAGACACATCAAAAGGAACAATTTCAAGGAAAGAGACTTCATCTTAGTGTATGACAGTAAATCTCTTCAGCACCCAGGAAAACTCAGAATTCATTGGTTAGGACCATACGAAGTAAAGACTGTCACAGATGGAGGAGCTATATAGTTGAAGGATTTAGGAGGAATAGAACTTACAGGAATGATTAATGGGAGTCGACTGAAGCTGTATAGGGACAATCGACCTCCCAACACTTAAAAAAAAAGTTTATGGGTTACCATGCCGGACATCAAAAGATAGCAATAAAGGCGGAGTACACAGAAAAGAGAATGAGCTCCTACACTCTAAAATTATAGCACGACGGATAAAATACCAATGGTCACTAAAAAGCAGAAACAATGGGAATGGAAGGTATGACAAATAAAGAACCAATGGATGATGACTATCAAACTTAAATGAAAAAAATGATTGATGGGACGCCACATTAATCGCACGAATTGGTGACGGTAAGGGAAATCAATGGAAAGTACATGGGAAGCGTCGGTTCATTTAAAACACATGATGGGTAACGTCTCTAGGAAGTTTTACCAGATGTCTATATAAGGGGAGCATGCCATGATTGAAAGGGTTATTGTGAAATTGAGAAAAGCATAGAACCATAGAGTATACAGGGAAGAGAGCGGAGTTTGTAGAGGTTACAGAGGCTACTAAGCTCAGCAGAAAATATTTTCACCACCATGGCACCACCCAAATTGGGAGAGTTGATTCAGACCTGCATATGACCTCACAACAATGTCATACCACCACTGCAACAATAGGGAACCAAACAACAACCACCTCAGCATCCAAAATCCATCAATGTGGATGAAATCTCGTCGCCCGATATTACAGGGAAGAGAGCGGAGTTTGTAGAGGTTACAGAGGCTACTAAGCTCGGCGAAAAATATTTTCACCACCATGGCACCACCCAAACTGGGAGAGTTAATTCAGACTTTCATATGACCTCGCAACAATGTCATAACACCACTGCAACCATAGGGAACCAAACAACAACCGCCTCAGCGTCCAAAATTCGTCAATGTGGATGAAATTTCCTCGCCCAATATGACACCATGAATCCCCACACCTATCATGGAGGAAACCCAATAGATAACACCAGTGGGCATGGACATTGATGTGCCAAAAGGGGGATAGGTCCAACAGGATGAGGAAGAAGGCAATCATTCACACCCTGAAAACCCTGAAGAATCCGTGAGAGTTAATATGACAGTCCCGAACCAAGAAAAAACAACCTCTCCAGAAAGGTCGCACACAACCACACCAAAACAACCACAGGAGGGCACAATGGAAGATTTCACTAGTCGGGAAGATGATTATGCAGAAGAGGGAACAACAGAGGCTAGAACCTCGAGTCATCCACCACAGTGGAAGGAAAAACATCTAGTACCAAGGTCACTGTGCAAGAATGCTGCCACATGCATTGTCTTGCCATGCATTCCGAAAGGGGTACGTATCAGAGGAAATATGTTAGGCCACATGGATAAATCGTGGTACTTAGACCATGATGTGACGGACACAGACAAGTTTTCAGAATTTTACAAGAAATTTTATCTAGAGACTATAGGTATATGACCCTTTAGTAAACCAATTAACCAAGAAATCCAATGTGCAATTGGACTGGCCAAAACAAAGATTCTAGGCCTATTGGGCATCCCACACTTTGGGAGGGGTCAACATGCAAACAACTACGTTAAGCAGTTGATGGGAGTCACCCACAAAGGATACATGTGGCTGGAAAAGATCATCTGAATAGATGTAGAGATCATTGCATACATCACAGGACTACCATCACGGGGGGAGACACCTACACAGTTCCTTGAGGACAATATGAAAGAGAAGGCATTGGACAAGGAAATGATGAAGATGTATGGTACAGAAAGGGGGTCACGCAGAATCATAATCAAGCATATTAGTGATGCAACGACAAGAATGGCCACACAAATTTTGGTGTGCAAGTTACTCAGTAAATGTCACAAGGAGGAAGTCCCTGTTGGGGTTGTCTTATCTGCAACATAGTGTGCAGAGGGCACCACACTCAGTTGGGCCCCGTATTTGTTGAATTTGTTCCTGGAAGACTACAAGGATGCGCAGGATCCGGGGACATAATTTCACTATTCATGGTTACTCATCCTAAACACCTTGATCGAATGTGTTAGCACTGAGATTCACCCTTAAACTACAAGAGGATAAGACCAGTACCCATCAAAATGTTTTTGGAGGTAGGTTTATGAGTGGAGGTGAAATGGACAAAAATCAATACAAGAATGTTTTAACACAGAAACTGGACAAGCAAGGCATAGGGAAATGAGGTCCTCATTAACTTCAGTCAATGGTTTAAGGTTAAAGGTGAGAAAAAGTAAGACTTAGTGAGAAAGGTGGACAAGTCTTTCATGAGCATCCAGACTTCAAGCAACTTAGTGAAGAAAAACTCAGGCACAAGAGCACTCTTGAACTCAAGTTTCAAACACTGAAATATATCACAGTAGCATAATAATCAAACATCCATTACCATGAAACTATGAAAACTCGTTTGGATCTTCCATGCATGAGTATTTCAGCATAAGAGGAAATAAGGAAATGAGGAAAATACTGAAACTGGTCAAAACAACTTTATAATGAAACCTACATTACAATAGAACTACAACCCTCATTTGGATCCTCCATGCACGAGTGTTTTAGCGCATAAGATGATGAAATAAGTTGACTTCTATTAATGAGAAAGTATCAAGTCTTGTACATAACCATAGAACAACTCTGGCATCAAAATATTACAAAATAGAGAGCTCTGATCAACCATTAGATGACCATAAGAAAATATTGAACTGATCTATTTATACTTAGATCAATCCACAACTTCCAGGAGTGTGATCTAGCCATCCCATCCCAGGATTTTCTTCTGCGCATCCTTCTGTCAGACTATGTGTGTTTCCTCCTGATAGACGCAAGCTCAGATCATTATGGGCCTACAAGAAGAAACCATCCATCATGGTACCTCGGGCTGAAAGTTCTATATCGTCAGCCATAGTTTCCAAGTTTCCCATTTATGGAATGAGCTGAGGTTTCAGCTACTGGTCCTTTTACATTAACTGAATCCTCCTCAGGATTAGAATGCGACTAGACGACTAGTGGGTGACCACCTATCATTGCAGGATACAACATTATATGCACATGTGATTTCAGGGCTGTCGAAAGAAGTTTGGACCCACACCACTTTTGGGACCGAAATGCACCCTCTTCCACCACATAGCTTCCCCATAATACCGTGGTTTGGATTTCAGCCTGCCTTTAGATTTCAAAGCCCGCGCAACTTGTGGCACCGAAATGATTGGCAGTTGTTTATTTGATCACAATTTGTGATCTAGGCGCACAGACTATTTTAGCGCCCCCTCCAAAGATTTATCTACCTACCAACTATGGAATCCCTCCAATTGCGCTTGGAGATAGCACTACATTGAACTGCACATGGGATCTTGACTGCTGTAGACTGCACTTTCCCACCCGCCTACGTTCATAGATGTCACTCATGACTATGGACAATTTTATGTGATAAAAGGATAGAAGGAGCTCAAGTATTGATTATTTTCCACAAGACCCAATACTTTCCACGTAGCACGATACTTATCACTGGGGTGTGCTCTAGACCCCAAGAAAAGAAAGGCCAATGCAACCATATTCGAAGGATATTATAACGACCTACAGGAGAGCATCGCAAACACTTGGCGGGTTACATTGGAAATGGTCGCACAGTATTAGGGAATAGCCAACTTCAAATTAACTAGGCATGCAATGTGGATCCAAGCATGGAAGGATCCCGACAATCAATGGCTACAACTACGCTACTGCATCAAGGAGGAGGACATAGAGATGGCCATCAAGGATTGGAATGAGGAATGGAGGATTCTAGTACTAAATCAAGAAATGCCCGGAGATATGGAGGTGGAGGCAGGGAAGGAATATACACATGTAGAAGATGTAACGGTGTGAAATAAGCCAAGGAGAGGTCAGACCCAACTACAATAGAAGAAAGGGGTCGTGTCCAAGAAAGGCACCTAGGTGGGGAAGAAGAACAACACCCAAGTGCCACAGGACCAAAAGAAATAGGTTGAGACAACATAGGGAATGAAATCAAGTGCTACTCAGAAGGAGAAAGGCCAAACTAAGAGGTCAGTCATACAAATGGGGGGTGCGCCTAAGAAATATAAGGCAGACAGAACACCACCAGAATACACAATCACGAAGGACAATGTGGAACTTGTGGCCCAGATGGTCCAGGACCATACAACATAGGAATTTGTTGAAGCTCGGCGCCAAAGGGATAGAATGAAGGATGAGCTGGAAGACATGAGACAGATCATCGAGAAAATCGGATAAACACAGAGGGTTAACAAAGGACTAGAACCAGTTTCAGCAGCATCAGATACAGGAGTCGAGGCTAGATCAAGCGAGCATGATAGAATCTATATGACAACACAACCAAGCTCAACTTTTCACATCACACCCAGCATGATGTGCATGGATAAAATTGTGGGGCAGACACCCTTGAAGGATTATTTTGAAATACAATTGGTAATGATGCAAATGCAAACCAAGGCATTGTATAAACTACAATTCAGCTTCACACATGAGGTACAGTTGCGCGCACGCACAGACACAACGAAATTGTAGAAGACAAAGTATAGTCGAGATGAGTTAGAATTGGTATTTGAGTAGGTCAAGCTTGAAGCCAAACATGAGAAGGACCATGTGGATAGGATGGAGCAGGGATTGGCAGTAGCCTATGAGAAAATTCCAAAGAACACGCAGACAAAAGATCTCACAGTGACACAAAATATTTATCGGATAGTGTAGAAAATCGATCAATGCAGGAAGGATATCGAGAACCACTGAGATAAGATCATACCCACCACTCCCCCAATGGTTAAGGAGCAGAGGAAGCAGGAAGCAACAACGTAGATAAAAGAGATGGAGCGACAAGTCCACACGGTGGCTGACTTGTTCGAGAAGGAAACACAACTATGGATGAAGTTGGAAGAGGATCAACAGGTCTAACAGTGGGAACATGAGGAATAAAGGATAAGCACAGCTATCCAGGACCTCAAACAGAGGTAGAGGATGATGACGATCATGGAGAATGTCAAAGGATCATAGGATATGAAGAAGATGTGGGGAAATCATAGCCATGCAGACACAGAAGAAGGAGCACCAAGCTCAAATGGAACTTCTCCAAGAGAGGACAATAGAGGTCATTGTGTAGGAGGAATATGTAAAGAAGAACATGGCACAAAATCAGGCAGAGTGTGCAGGGATGATCAATGACAAGATTGTGGCATAGGTATTGGACACACTCAAGGAGAGGAGCATGCAAGCTCAAATGCAAGAAAAAGAAATCACAGAGAAGTTCCAGGCTCTCACAAGAGAGATTAAAGAGGCACACAATGTTTAGGTATCTCGGGACGAGCCACATGTCAATGTTGGGGGCCTATTGGATGCGGGCTTAGCTAGAAAGAAAGGCTATTTTTGGAGGAAAATCATGCAGAATACAGTTGAAAGGAAAGGCAACACGTGGAAGAGAAGCATGCGAAGCGCACATGTAAGGGAGACCTAACGACGCTATGGTTAGGTTTTTTGTAATGCATTGTAATGGATGGTGAGATGAGGATATAAATAAGTAGTAATTAGGTAATGGAAGAGGACAATGGGTGAGGTTTATAGAGAGGACACACAGAGGGACAAAGAACGAGAACTGTAAGAACTTTATGACTCATTACTCGGGTGAGATAAGGCAGGGGTGAGTGAATCGATCCCAAGGGTTAGATCGTAGGCTGAGGAGCCTGGTGTGATCTAGTCAACCCCACAAGGATCAAGGAGCCTGTGGCAGAGAGGAAGAACTAAGATTGTAACCATGTGCGACGTGATATATTTCTAAACTATAATAAAAGCCCGAGAGACAAATCTTTCTGAATGAATGAATGCATCTTTATTTCTCATTAATTGATGAATGTGAGATAAATGAAGCACTAAGTAGATCTGTTATTCCACATGCATGCATTGTTAGAAAAACAGGACTGCGGAGCAATAAAATAAAACAAATGCGGAAACAAAACACAAAAGATACACAATACAAGAGAGACAGAGATTTATGTGGTTCACCCAGTGTGGGCTATGTCCACCAGAGAAATTGCCAGGTCCTTTCTTTATTATTATCCAGCAAAATAAAGGGATACAACCTACAACAAAACCCGTTGTAACTTCCTCTTCTTTCTCTCACAGTCTCCTATCTCATAATACAATACTCACCAACCTACATAGCCGTAATACATTTCCCTCATAAAAGAGGGTTTCCTTCTAGGGAAAAAAACCCTAACATAATCTCTATAGTTAGATCTGCAACCTTATAATGAACGATCCAGATTTACAATGAAATTACAATATACTTTTACAAAGTGGTTTTTTCTTCAGGGGCTTCGCCCCCGAACCTCCGCTGGGGACCTTCTTGCCCCCAGACCCCCCAGCCGGGAGGATAGCTCCCCTGGACCCCGCAGAGGGGGTACCCCCCCTCTGCACTCCCCTGCGTGGAAGAGTGTAGATACTTATGGGGTGTAAATACTTCATGGGGTATAAACATGGATGAAAGAAAAAGACCTCTAAATCAGGAAGATAATCAAGCTCCACAACCAACAATCTCCCACTTGGAGACTGATCTCAACAACTCCACCGCTACTGTATATGATGGACTCTGAACCTTCTTGGACCTGGAAAATTTCTCATATTCATCTTCATTCTTGAAGACCAGCTGAAACTGAGCAGGAACTCAATTTCTCCCTGGTTACTCCCTTTGTTAACATGTCTGCAAGATTCTGGCTAGTGTGTATCTTTTCCAGCTTCAATTGTCCAGCTTCCAAGGTGGATCGTATGAAGTGGTACCTCAAATGTATATTCTTAGTCTTCGAATGGAAGGCTGAGTTGTTTGCAAGGTGAATGACACTCTGACTATCATAGTACAACCTGTTGTTCTCTTGCTTCTTTCCCAATTCCTCCATAAACCTTTGTAACCAAATCATCTCTTTACTAGCCTCTGTAGCAGCAACATACTTTGCCTCTGTTGTTGAAAGTGCAACAACCTTTTGCAGTTTCGAAATCCAACTTACTGTTTTTCCACCTATAGTAAAAACATACCCTGTGGTGCTCCTCTTGCTGTCTTTATCACCTGCCATATCTGAATCAACATATCCCTGTAGAAAAGTGTTTGAACTTCCAAAACATAATGCATGTGTAGTAGTACCTCTCAAATACCCGAGAATCCACTTTACTACCTCCCAATGTTCTTTACCTGGATTGTTCATATACCTGCTCACAACTCCCACTGCATGTGAAATATATGGTCTTATGCAAACCATTGCATACATCAAGATGCCAACTGCTGATGAATATGGGACCCTGGACATGTATTCTATCTCTTCCTGTGTCTTGGGACACATTTCCTTAGTTAATTTGAAATGGCTAGCCAAAGGTGTACTAACTAGTTTTTCATTCTGCATTCTAAACCTCTCCAACACCTTCTCTGTGTACTCACCCTGAGAC
>ML786046.1:0-28109 GCA_009831015.1 Picea engelmannii | reverse complement strand
GTCCTTTCTTCCCACAATTCCAGCACTTTGTCTTTCCAAGTATGGATTTGGATCTGCCCTTCCTAGAATTCCCACGGTTCCCTGAGCCCTTTCCTCTATCCTTTTGTCTTTCCCTATTCTCCATGTTCAATGCATTACCTGATGTCTCACCTATGCTTTTCCGTCGCATTTCCTCACTAAGGATAACACCAACATCATCATCAAATTTTAAAGTATTTGAACCAGAGACAGAGTTACTTATAGCCATGACCAAGCCATTCCAACTTTTTGGCAATGAGCACAAGATTAGAAGATCCCTAACCTCATCATCAAAGTCCACTTTTACAAAACCTAGTTGATTAGTAACCGTATTAAATTTATTTAAATGATCTGCAACAAACCCACCTTCCGACATCTTCATATTAAATAATCTCTTCATTAGAAATACCTTATTGGACATCGAGGGTTTTTCATACAATTTGGCCAACGTGTCCATCAAACCCTTCGTTTTCTTTTCTTTCGAGATATTGAAAGCCACTGACGCTGCCAGGCTTAGCCGTATCATTCCTAGAGCCTTTCTGTCAAGAATCTCCCATTCTTCGTACTTCATGGCCGTCGGCTTCTTTGCTACTCCACTCAATGGTAGGAATAGATCCTTCTGATATAAATAATCTTCCATCTGCATCTTCCATAACTGGTAGTTTTGGCCATTAAATTTCTTGACCCTAAACTTTCCATCTTTCGACATTGCTCCCACTCGAACCAGGAACCCTCTTTTCCTGCAAGTTACCTTATGCTCTGATACCAGTTGTTAGAAAAACAGGACCGCGGAGAAATAAAACAAAACAAATATGGAAACAAAACACAAAAGATACACAATACAAGAGAGACACAGATTTACGTGGTTCACCCAGTGTGGGCTACGTCCACCATAGAAATTGCTAGGTCCTTTCTTTATTATTATCCAGCAAAATGAAGGGATACAACCTATAGCAAAACCCGCTATAACTTCCTCTTATTTCTCTCACAGTCTCCTATCTCAAAATACAATACTCACCAACCTACATAGTCGCAATACATTTCCCTCATAAAAGAGGGTTGCCTTCTAGGGTAAAAAAGCCTAACATAATCTCTATTGTTAGATTTGCGACCTTATAATGAATGGTCCAGATTTACAATGAAATTACAATATACTTTTACAAGGCAATTTTTGCTTCGGGGGCTTCGCCCCCGAACCCCCGCTGGGGGCCCACTTGCCCCCATACCCCCCATCTGGGGGGATAGCCCCCTCGGACCTCGCAGAGGGGGTACCCCCCCTCTGCACTCCCCCGCGTGGAAGAGTGTACATACTTATGGGGTGTAAATACTTCATGGGGTATAAACATGGTTGAAAGTAAAAGACCTCTAAATCAGGAAGATAATCAGGCTCCACAACCAACATGCATAAAATGAATGTTATAACTATATGTTAGATGGACTGAATAAAGTTTACGGTGCACAACCCCAGATATTTCTCAGTCAGGTTGCAAACACCTGAGTATTGCAACCACCCATAGAGCTATCTCAAGTGAGACTGTGCATCACACTCTGTGTGATGTGCTTCCTTTTGGCTTACCAGAGGAGCCGATAGTTTTACAGGGATTTTGTTGGGAAGCTTACTAAATCTGAACCAAGGTCAATATGTGAGGGTAAGACTAACATAAGAGTATATAATAGAAAACCAATAGACATGTATCCATAAGATGTTGCTTGTGAACCATCATATATCTTATAATAGTTTCCACACCTCTATTCTTGAGGTTGAAGCTATTTTTTTAAGGGGGAGGGCATGTTAGGGTCTTACCTTGTCCTCCCTACTTAGGGGTACTTAAAAGTTAGCTAAATATTGTATGAGGCCATCCTATCTAAATAATACCTACTAGGTAGTTGATGTGTGGTTAGTTAATGAAAAATGTTTATCATTATGGAATGAGTCCCACTAGGTGGTGAATACTCCTTAATGTGATACCAATAGTGGTTAGGGTTTGGGTAGTGAAAAACCTTTTATAGAGGTAGGAATCTATGTAATTTTTTGTAAATTTATTATTGTTGTATTGGAGCTCTACTCATTTGGAGGTTTTCCTTTCAAAAAGGCCTTCGAACATTCCTCTATTTCTAAATTGTCAATATAAAGGTTAATATTTTGTAGATTAAAGACTCGTATTCTTCCTCTTTTAATTTATGCAATTTATATACATTATGATATTTCTCTCAATTTATGCGGATGTTATGATTAACCTTGCTTCTCAAAAATCCTAGTCCAAGGATGTATGTGTCAAACTTTTGTTACCATATCCTAGGTGATTTATTCAGACCATATGTAACTTCTTTAGCTTGCAGATTATCTCTTTCTTTCCCTTCACTGCAAAGCCTTCTGGTTGCTTCATGTATATTTATTCTTCTAGCTCCCATGTATGAATTCTTTCTTCACATCCATCTTTTTTATTTCAAAATCAAAATCAACAACAACATATGAAAGAAATCTAATAAAATTTAACTGGGAAATAAGGGAAAAAATTTCACCAAATTCAATTCCCTCTACCCGAGAATAATTGAGCTTTGTATTTATCCACTTTTCCTTCTGCATTCAACTTCTTCTTAAACACCCATTTGTTGCCAATGACCTTTCTTCTAGTTGGAAACTCAACTAGATCTCATGCCTCATTCTTATCCAAGATATCCATCTCTTCAACCATGGCCTTCTTCCATAGTTTACTATCATGTGAATTCATTGCTTCCCTGAAAGTTCTTGGATCATCCACAGTAATAGATAAAGAAAAAAATTAGGTGGGCAATACCTTTTTGTTTGCATTATTTCCCTCATTGATCTCCTCAATATTGGAGTATGAAGTTGTTAATATTTTTCATCACATAACTCAAACTCTACTTTCTCAGGTTCTTCTTGCATTGGTAGAAATTTCTATTTGGGATCATCTTTAACCTCTCTAAAAACAACATCCTGACTATAAATAATATTCTTAGTTTCTGGGTTCCAAATTTTAAAACCTTTCATACCATATTTATAACCAATAAAGATACACTTTTAAGCTTTATTATCCATCTTAGTCTTATTTTCCTTTGGAACATGTACATAAGAATCACAACCAAACACTCTGAGATGTTCAAGAGAGGGTTTCTTACCAGTCCATACCTCATGAAGAGTTTTCTCAACCAATGGTAATGGGGGTGATCTGTTTAACATGTAACATGCAGTACCCACTGCCTCTACCTAGAATTCTTGTCCAAAAACTAATGTCACTCAAAGCAACCAAAAAAGAGAAAAAACTTAGGACCTAAGAAATATGGTCCCTATAAGGTGTTGCAAAGTATTGGTAGTATGGATTACAAATTTGATTTGTTGTCATATTCACATATACATCTAGGATTCCATGTTTCTTCTTTAAATAAGGTAATCCATGACAAGATCATATTTCAGACCATTTTTCAAAAGCTTGATGAAGAGGGAAAAAACATACTAGAACCTAAAGTAGTATTTGAAACATAAATTAAGAAATGATGGAATCGAGAAATTACTAGGTATTTTATCAGGAAGAAGAACATGTTAATAGAATATGAAACCCAAGAATATGATCTCTTCATACAAAGGAATACTCATCTAATCAAGAATTGAGGGAAACACTTGTTTGTAGGAGTCGGGTAGATTAATCCCTTAGGACATGGGTCATTACATTTCTATTGTTAAATTATTGTTGTCATTATTGGTTAGCTAGGATCATTTAATGTAATTATACCACCTGTCTCCTATATATACCAAGGAGATCTATTTTTATCAATTATGAATATTTATTTGTAAATATAATGTGTAAAGGAGGTTAACCCCACAAAGTGGAATTGTTATTTATTCAATTTTTTTTATCATTCACAAGGTGCAACATTACTTATTTTTTCTATCTTTGTGGTATTTGTGATATTTGATCCATAACAAATCCATTGAGTGTTTCATGTTTACTATTTGAAGAAGGTTGTAGGTTTGAATTGCTACATTTAGAGCATCTTCCTTAAACTTGATGAAGAGAATTCCATTTTGTTACAACTAGAGGAAGTATTAGAGATACGAGAGTGTAGATTGCACCAAATCATTATCTAGGAATCTTTTATACAATGAAAGGACATGTAGTCACAAGATGTTTCTTGTGAACCATCATATATATTATAATAGTTTTCACACCTCTATCCTTGAGGTTGAAGCTATTTTTTAAGGGGGAGGGCATGTTAGGGTCCTACCCTATCCTCCCTACTTAGGGGTACTTAAAAGTTAGCCAAATATTGTATGAGTCCATCATATCTAAATAAGACCCGCTAGGTAGTTGATGTGTGGTTAGTTAATGAAAAATGTTTATCATTATGGAATAAGGCCCACTAGGTGGTGGATACTCCTTAATGTGAGACCAATAGTGGTTAGGGTTTGGGTAGTGAAAAACCTTTTGTAGAGGTAGGAATCTATGTAATGTTTTGTAAATTTATTATCATTGTATTGGAGCTCTACTCATTTGGAGGTTTTAATTTCAAAAAGGCCTATGAACATTTCTCTATTTCTAAAATGTCAATATAAAGGTTAATATTTTGTAGATTAAAGACTCATATTACTCCTCTTTTAATTTATGCAATTTACACACCTTATGATATTTCTCTCAATTTTTTGTTTCTAAATACATTACAAGGTAACAACATAAAATAGATTCTAGCAAAGATTATCCCTATGCTAGTATGGATACAATTGGTGTCATGAATGTGGAACATATGAACATGTTAGGAACATTTGTGACTTCCTTTGACTAGTCTACATGTGCTTTTATGGTAGGTTTGAAGGGTATTAAAACTATTTAAAATATAAAACAATATCTTTTTAAATAATGTGCACATGCTTCTCATACATCAACATGAGTGTACTTTTGAAAATCCATTTGAGGTCACCATCATCACGAACATACTTGATAATAAATAGATGAATAATAAAAATAAATCAATTGTTCATTGGAAGGGTGGAATCAGAGCACAAGTTATTTGGATTAGAAAAGGAAACCAATCTTTTGATGAATAATAAAATGTATTAAAATTAATGTTATTATGAATTCATACAACATCCAAGTAGGTTGAGGTGTTTCAGAAAAATCAATTTTATCTCTATGAAAACCCTAGAGAAAACCTTGCTCTGTATGCACGACCCCCCCTACAGATGGAACCTCCTCACCCAAGGTAGTCGTGTTGCACTAGGTTGATGCCATTGATTGCACAAGATAAACCAGTATGGGGGGGGGGGGGGGGACCCCTCTTACATGAATTTCTCCACCAATGACAGGGAAGGATTGCGGGCAAAGTGACCTGCTTTTGAGTTGCCGCCTCACTTGCAAGATCAACTCTTAGCCAAGGAACATGGGTTCAATAAAGAAATGGAAGTTGGTGTGAGAACGTCTCATCTAAAGGCATATCGTGGATGGGAACCAGGGAAATCCATTCCCTAATCAGACAAACCACCATGGTACTCCATTAGTTCAACCAGGGTCAGTGAACACACCCAGTTCATGAAGGAGCATGCTCTCATTAGAAATTTTCTTGGCCTATGGAATTCCTAAATAGAACTGATGAGATGGATAAAATATTGGTGGAACCCAAAGGGAGACTACGAAGTGTAGCTCAACTCAAAGGGGTTTTTCACGATCATCCTTTATAGTTTGGAAGATAAGTATATGATTTTTTATAATGGGCCATATTTCTACAACTTTGTTGGGCTATTCCTCAGATTTTGGATAGACCATTTCATCCTAGATAAACAAGACTTCAAAATGGCACCGATATGGATAAGATTATATTCCCTACCGCAAGAATTCTGGTTGGAGTAAATCCTCATGGGAATAGAGAACACCATGGGAAGATATGTGAAATCTTCCTAGGCAACAAAGCAGAGGAAATACACTTCCTACGCTCGAATCTGCATTTACATGGACATATTGAAGTCTCTACTAGGCTCAGTAACCCTAGAATATTAGAATGAGTATTGGAATAAAACAATGGACTATGATCATATTCCTTTCTATTGTAGAAAGTGCCATGAGCACGGCCATTTCTTTTGTGACTGTCCCTTGAATGTACAAAACCCAAAAGCAGGAGAGGGGAAGAAAAAGGAAGTTTGTACTACAGTCACATGCATGAAAAGACACCCCCCTAGAAAACAAACTCAAGAAAGAACTCAAAATATGCCCACCAGAAACTCCTTTGACATTCTTGATCAACTCCCATAGGAAGAGGAGGTAGGAAAACTTCACAAAAAAGACAACCAGGACAAGGAAAAGGGAAAATCCAAGCATCAAACAGAACCAAGCAATAAAAACCATCAAGAAGCAATCCCAACAACCCAGTAGAATGTGGACAAGCTAGAGGAGGGGGGGGGAACACTTCAATGCAGCTCAATGAAAAATATCTGGTCGATATAGATCTAGAAAAAATGGAGGAGGCCTTCAACAGAAAGGAACTACAAACCATCCCAGTAGAACAACTCATAAAGGTGCATAAAGTTTTCATTGATTCTACCATAGGATCCACCTCAAGATTAGGGATCTCCTTAGACCCAACCAATCAGCTCAAATGCACCTCCTGTGAAAGAAATCATCGATGCCACAAATATTCTCATCAACTCATTAAGGAGGTAGGGAACTACATGCTCAACTCAAGGCATATCCATAGACTCATGGAAGGGTATCTCCATCCACCTCATAACTCATCATGATGAAGATCATAACATGGAATATAAGAGGGCTTAATGGAAGATCCAAGCAAAGAACTCTTTGAGACAACAATCGTGTCGAGAATCCATACATTCTCCTTTTACAGTAAACAAAATGTGTCGGGGAGGAAGCATAGGACATAATTTGGCATTGTTGGAGGGCATGTAACTCCATTCATATCGACTCAAATGGGGCTGCATGGGGCCTGAAAATCTTGTGGAACTCGACTGTAGTCATCATAGACCAACCCTTTTCCATGGTGGGCATTCTTACGACCAACTAATACAAAGATATTCTAATAGAACCCATCAAAGACAGAATTCCCACTATTCACAAGATCACTAGAAAAATCCCCTCCCTGGTCACACAAGAACAAAATGACGCACTCTCCAGGCCAATCACTCGGGAGGAAGTGGATCAAGCAGTCAAAGAGATGCCCCTAGGTAAAGCTCCTGGTTCAGACGGATTCATGACATACTTCTTCCACTATTGTTGGCCATTGATCAAGGAAGACGTATGGAAAGTAGTTGAGGAATCCATAACTTTGGGGCAAGTTCTCTTAGCCTTCAATGCCACCTTCCTCACTCTCATTCCAAAGGAAGAAAGGGTGACGCATCCTAAGCAATTTTAGCCAATAGCACTAAGAAATGTCATATACAAAATAATCGCTAAAGTCATTTTCCTGTGACTCAAACCGATATTTCCTTATATCATATCCGGAGAGAAATTTGGATATGTGGAGGGAAGGAAAATCATGGATAGTGTCATCCTTTCACATGAGGTCATCAGTTGCTGAAATCAACAAGAACCCTAGACATGCTCATCAAGCTCGACCTCTCCAAATATTTTGACAGAATAAGATGGAAATACATGAGCTCCCTCCTCGAAGCCTTTGCCTTTGATAATATCTGGGTGGCTTGGATCATGCATATCACTTCCTCATCCTTCTTCTCCATCCTCGTCAATGGAGTTCCCTCCCAACCATTTTCTCCCTCCCGACGCATTCGACAAGGGGATCCCCTCTCCCCCTTCCTTTTTTTCATAATGGAGGAAGGTTTGGGGTGCTACATCAAAGCCTTGGTTGAGGATGGATCTGTCAAAGGCCTGTCTCTCCACAACCTCTAGCCATACATGTCCTATAGTCAATTTTTCGATGATACCCTTCTAATGAATAACCCAACATCCCAAGAGGCTAATAAGCTCAGGACAATCCTCATACTTTGTTGAAGCTTTAGGAACTTCCTTAAACTTCGACAAGTTGCATATCTACTTCTTCAATACCCTAGTGGAAATTTAAAACCACATCTCCCAGCTTCTGGGAATCCCCAAGAGCTCCCTTTCGTCCAATTATTTAGGTATTCTCCTCACAAGAGAGGTTACACATAATATATCTTGGGACAGTCTACTACTTTCCATCTCTAATAGGCTCAGTAATTGGACCTTTAGATCACTTAATATTTCATCCCTCCTGGTTCTTCTAAATTTCGTTCTCCAAGATTTTCCAACTTATCTGTTCACCACTCTAGCATCCCCCCAGTTTGTCATCAGAGATATCAAAAACCTCCAATGTAGCTTCCTGTGGCATGGACACCATCCGAACAAAAAATGGGCACTGGTGGGATGGGATAAAATCTACAGGCCCAAATCTCTAGGGTGGCTGGGCCTCAGAGATCCAGGAAAACTCAATCGAGTAATGAGGGAAAACATTTGGTGGCGTTGTCTCAAGCACCCCACAGAACTCTGGGAAAGAATCTGGAAAATAAAATAAGCGCCCAACACCATAGAAGAGCTTCTAATTAGAGTCAATCAACAGATTTAGGGATGAAATATTTGGAACACAACTTGGAACAATAGATCACTCATACAAAAGCATGCTTTATGGGAGATTCAGAATGGAGAACACTAGTTTTGGAAAGACTCCTGGCAGCAACAACTGCCCCTAACCTCGATAGAAGAGCTCAACCCTCTTTATCAACAAATGAAATCAAAATATTCCCTACACGTAAAGGACCTATGGAAGGAAAACGATCTGCAACACCCCTGGCGCAGATGGAAAATTTAACCTCTTGAATTACACCTTCATATGGAAATGGACCTGCAGACTTGGAGGAACTATGCAAATCAGCAGAAAATCCACATCAGGGAAGGACCGTACATCCTCAGATGGGGCCATTCCTCAATAGGTAACTTCTCAGTCAAATAAGCATACCATCTCTAGGAAAACCACAAAGGGAAACCGAAGGATCATATATGGAGAAAAATATGGAATCCAAAGTTCTGGATGAAAGTCTCTATCTTCCTCTGGATAATTTTCCAAAACCGCATACTCACTTGGGACAACCTTCAAAAACGAGGGTTTTTAGGCCCTTCAATCTATCCCCTCTGTCAACAATAGGAAGAGACAATGGATCACTTACTAAACCATTGCAACCACAATGAGATCATCTGGGATATGGCAACATAACTAATGCATTGCTCCAATATAAATTGGGACAACATCATAAGAACCATGGAAAATTGGGATTCAATCTCCTACCAAAATCCAATTCTTAACCACATCTGGCAGCTAATACCAGGTTTCATAGTTTGGAAAACTTGGAAAGAACGAAATAAATAATTTTTCGCTCCATTTCCTTCCCCCCTCACTCAACTTGAGCAAGAATCCTAAACCTGATTCGGGAAATGATCGGAGATGAGCACTGGACCCAGGAGGACCTCAAATGCAATCCTAGGGAATGTCACATCCTACAGGCCTGGAAGATAAATCTCACCGATGATTCGAGAAAGAAGGATACTCACAATACTAATATCGGTCATAGTTCGTGCACTTGGTCCCCTCCTCCCCCAGGTTTTGTTAAACTAAACTTTGATGGTGCTTCAAAGGGAAATCCAAGACCAACGGATTTTGAAGAAATTCTAAGAGACTGTGAGGGAATTTTTTTTCATTACGCAGCATGTTATTTTGGACTCAATACTAACAATGATGCATAACTTTGGAGCCTACTCAGAGGGGTCAAGTTAGCAATTGGTCATAACATCTTCCAGCTCATAGTGGAAGGGGATTCCAAGATCATCATCTAGCTTGTCACCAAAATCATCCATGGTTCACACCCGTCAGATATCTCACCCAGCTGGATATTACTAGGACTTCTAGAAGACTTCAAGTCCCTCCTACAACCCCATCTCATTCTTATCCCATCCCATGTGAAAAGAGATGCTAACAAAATTGCAGACTGTTTGGCCAACGAGGGAGTGGACTCAAAGAAAGTGTTAATCCAATAGAACACTCAAACCTCTCAACCAACCATGCTACTAGGTCGTTGTCTGGATCTCGCCAGAAGAGAATATCCCTCCTCGGATGGGGTGCCACGTAGTAGAAGGGGGCCACACAACACTCTTGTTAACTCAACCATAAATATGGCCAAATGTCATCCCTCACCCCAATATTGAATGGAGCACGACCTTAGAAGCTCACAGAGGAAGGGAGGAAAACTCCCTCACGTCAGTTTAATGGAGCTCTTGTTTATTAATGGTAGGAGGTGGGTGCTGAGTACAGGTGGGTGCATTGCAGTCATGTCTATCCCTTGGATATCTATCTAGCGTAACCATGGCTTACAACACTTCACCTCCACGCTCTGTCACCTCGCTCTGCTCGAGAATTGGGTTTTGTCATGATTGGTTCTCCTGGCTTCAGTCTAGTTGGTTATTCACCCCCCAGGCTCCACCATGCCGAGAGAGAGAGGAAATCCTAGGAGAGGCCCTTCCTGGTACATTCATGTAGCCAGGCAGAGACGCTTGCACAATTTGGAGTGGGCCCTATCAATTTCTCTGACTCAGTGCACTATATGACCTCATACTCCTCCAATGGCCTACGTTGAAGAGGAATTCTTGGAGGAACCAATCCAGGTTCAACTAGAATCCCTCCTCTACACGGTCCTGTATGACTGCCTTCACCCCAGCACCAGTGAAGTGGATACAGGTACAACGGAAGCCATGGAATGTTCCACACACATTTTTTAGGAAGAATTTTCGAAGGAATTCCTCTAGACAGACCCAAATACATACATTCACCCTAGCACTAGTGAGGCAATTACAAGAGAAGTGGTGGATATGGAGGGAGCCACTTGCACTATGAAGGAGGAATTCCCCATATTGACGCCTCGACCACTGAATATAGTTAAGGAATGCGACCAACCTCCCCCCAGCCTCTTCAGCCTGGAGCAACTGGAGCTTATTTTCGACATCAGAGGTTATATGGCGGACCAACTTCATTGAGACACCCTCATCAACAACCGCAATGACATGATGTTCGATGCATTTTTGAATGCACCAACCAAGTAGAGGTGCTCGACCTATGTGTATCCCTTCATGCTCTATCCCAACAACGAAATCCTTCACAGTGGATCTTCGGATGAAAGGTTCCATGGTTCTCAAAGCCCTATTAATATCTATATTTGTGTAGTTCTCTGAGCTCCACCTGCACAATGATGGTGTTTTTTTCTTGTCAACCTGGACTAGTACTCTGCTAATTTATTACTGAATATTAATTTTTCAACGATTTTTAGTTGGTTTAGCTTACACAAACAGTTCTTCCAGCACTATCATCTACCACCTGCTATGGTTTCCAATTGGCAGGGCAAGTGGCAGATGCCCTTTTTTTGCCAAAAGCGTAATAGGAGGCCACCTGTTTCGGTTTCCACTAATTTGGAAGAATAAGTGGCAGACCAGTGATAGGTATCAATTTTTTACAGTAACAACTCATTAATAGGAATTACCTCTTTTTATTTACAAAAAAAAAATCCAAATAGGTTGCAAATGATCTAGAATTTGAAATAGAAAACATGAGAAATGGGTGAGCCATTAGTCAACACAAACCTACTTTAGTTAGGGGAGTTAGGCATAACTAAATCTGAGGGGATTTACTTTTATGTAAAACCTTACCTAAATATGTATATGCCAGGATTTACTTCTATGTAAGACCTTACCTAAATATGTATATGGCATATAGCTAGCAAAATATGTACTTCGATATTAGAAATTCATACTTAGAAAAATGGTTAAACAATGAAAATCTAATCCATGGACCAAATTTTGAATATGAAACCTACAATGAGGTGAAATATGTTGTAACTTTTTTTTATTATCGCTCTAAATTTTTATTTAGTGAAAGTAATAAGATGAATAGTTAATATTAAATAAATATGTTAATAATTTTAACAATAATGATTATGAGCAATAATTATAATCTATAAAATTACATGTTATTAAGTAAGGAAAATTTTAGGGGTTCAATTTTAAGGTTCAATTTTCCATGTTTGTTTTTCAAAACAGAATTGGTTAAATTTCAATTTTTTTAAACAATTGAGCCAAATTCTATAGGATAACATTATTTTACTTTCAAAATTGCCAAAATTTTATAAAAACTATACAAAATCCTTAGAAATTTTAATGTTTTTACAAAAATATTGCAAACATTTTCATTTTATAGTAAGTTCAAAATGAGTATAAAACTTTAGAATTGTTTGGATCTTATTTTGTAATTTGTTAAAATTAAAACACTAAATGTATAGTAACTTCATGTTATAATTATTATTTTTAATTGGTTTTTAATTTATAAAATAAGTGCAAAATTTGATGATGATGATGATGATGATGATTAACATCCACTAAGACCTAATTGGTCTATCGGACCTTAAGAGGGTAAGTGATTACTTGTGATTCTTTAGAATTTTGTTTCTGTGCTCGAAAAGCATTAAGAGAAGTTTTCCAAGATCACCATACTTTTGTTGAGTTAAGAGGTTAGGAAGGTTGGTAGTGTGATCAATATTTTGAAAATGAGATATAATATGGGTATAGGCTGGACAATCTAAGAGAAAGTGTTTTTCATATTCAACCTTCTTAGTGTCACAAAGGTGACACACTCTTTCATCCCATGGAGCAGTATAATGCTTGCGAGAATAACATTGTTTTAAACATCCTGATAAAAAATGTATGAACCCAATAAGTTTCAAGAAAGTAAAAGGTAAGGTTAGTGAAGGGAGGTCGTCGCTGTTGTCGGTAGGAGTTTATATACCAGGCCAGTTACATGGAGGTTTAGAGGGCTAGGATCATCAAAAGGAATTCTAAAAGAATGAATGATGATTGGAACTCATAAGGAATGTTTGTTCCCATTCCGAACCATGCTAATTATCTCTATTCCCAATTCGATGACTATGCAAGTGTGAAGAAAGCAAGGAATAGATTGGATTCCATGGAACTTACTATATATACAAAAAATGGCAAATACAAAAGTAGGAATTGACCAACGCCCAGTTTCACTATGGAGCTCATGAGAATTCGTTCTTATCTTAACAATGCTTATTTTTTTCTTTACACTTGGAAAAATAGATAGATAATTTTGATCTTCTAGATAAGGGTTGATTACATCTTTATAATACCATAATTTTCTTTTTTCCTCTAACTCTTTATCACACCACATTTTTTCCTTAAATTTTGATTTGACATTTTTTTTAATAGTATCTTTATTCTACAAAATGGTTTCTTGAACATGATTCTCCAATAGTTTATCCAAGACCGGGCGTCTTTATGCCATCTTCGCTTGAGTCAATGGTAGTTATGACTTGATTTTGAAGCAATTTTAGGTAGCCTCTTATCTTCCATGTTGTTTAACTTGTTATTATACATTAGGTATCTAGTCATAGCCATGCTCTCAATGGGGAAGTGGCTTGTTTCTACGAGGAGGATGGGATAGGGTGTATTTCCTTTAATTTTGAGATTATAGGTTATAAAATTCTTTTGTATTTTCTCTATCTTTCTCCAGGAATCATGAGAGATACTACAACCCCAGACTTCACATCCATAAAGAATAACAGGTGTAACAAGAATCTCAAAGAGGAGTTTCTTCTTATCCCAACTCCAAAGATCAGCTGATTTACAATTGTTTTCAAGCCCATAATAAGCTTTCCATCCCCCAATAATCATTTTCTCAATGCTATAATTCCAATTGAGCTTGTGGTGAATATCAATTCCAAGATATTTGTATAAAGTCACTTCCTCCAAGTTGTTGTTGTCATATACAAAGGTATCATAAGGGATCTTATTGGATTTAATAGTCACGACCTTAGTCTTATCAGTATTAACAGTCATACCCATATTGGAGCAAAAATCCTTGAGGATTCTTAGTTGGTTTTCAAGATCATGCGGACTCCTTGCCATAAGAACGATATCATTGGCATAGAGAAGAAGATTGATGACTATACCAGTGAGAGTAGGGCCGACACAACCTGCTTTTTCCAAGCATTCTTCTAACTTATCAATGTATATGCCAAAAAGGGTAGGGGACAAGGGGCAACCTTGTTTGACTCCAATATTGCAGTTAATCTCTTTTGACCATCCTCAGTGTTTTTAAACTTAGCAATAACATTCTCATACATCCTTATTGTAGCAACCCTCAAATCGAGAGGCACTTTTATCTCTTCCAACGTATTCCAAAGGTTTTTCCTAGGAACCATGTCAAAAGCTTTTATAAAGTGAAAAAAACAACAAAAAAGATTGGTTTTAGTATTGCGGAACTTTTTTGCAATGATCCTAAAAGTAACAAGATCCTAAAGATATAATAATCATAATTATTATATTTATTGAAACTAAATTTTAACTTATAAATTTGGAAAATTAAATTAATTATTGAAATTTATTATGTATATAATTGAAGAATTAAAATTTTTAATTTTATAAATTATAAAGTTAAATTTTATTATAAATGTTTTTAAAATTAAATGATTTTTTTTAATAGATATTAAAATATTTATTTTATTTTATTTGTCTAACATGTTTTATAAATTATTTCATGTTAAATTGTTTTTTATTTTTACAATATTTTTTAAATAAAAAAAAATCTATTTTTTAAATTTAATTCAATTTTCTTTGTTTTATTTTTTTAAATATATTAAAATAAAATATATTTAATTTATATAAAATAATATATATTTAATATATATAAAAATACATCTTTATAGTAAATAAAAAAACAAATTTAATTTGAGCACATAACAATTTAAGATCTTCAAAAGTTTATTCATCTCATTCTTTATGAATTCAAAATTTATTTCAAAATTAAAATAAATTTATAGGAAAAAATTAAATTATTTTCTCCTATCTTTTACAAAGACATTTTCTTTTATACTGAAATATAAACCACTTTAGATCCATCTTAATCCTTAATCTATTAAGCCCTCTCCTTGCTAGTGGATGAGTGAATGTAACATGTACTAGCACCACAAGGGACATTGGTTTTGATACTATTTAGGCTGAAACCACCTTTTGGTCCAGTAGTAAAACTTAAAGTTTCCTTTAATTGGCTAGTCTTAAGATCAAACCAATTGGTTGTGACTTTAACCTAAGAGTATCCAATAACTTATGACTTGGGTTAATTTTAAGATCAAACCAATTGGTTGTGACTTTAACCCAAGAATATCTAATAACTTATGACTTGGGCTAATCTTAGGATCAAACCAATTTGTTGTGACTTCAACCCAAGAGTATCCAATAATTTATGACTTAGTAAAGGTTAATTTTTTTATGAAAAATTACCCACCTAAAAATACTACAAAACATTTACAAATAATAGTTAATAATGACTATCCTTAATCAATTAACAATTAACTTATAAAAAAAATAACTTTATATAAAAAATTAAATTATAATAAATTTCATTAATTAATTAATTAATATATAAATAAATAAATAATAATAAATGCATCCAATGTACCTAGTCCAGATTTGATTTGACTATAGAATAAATAGGATCTACTTTAAATATCGAATTTATATAGGATAGGGCTGGCTCATGAAATTTATGGATAATGCCGACTTAATGAAATATTAGGGTAAAGGAATAAGTGAATGGTAAACTTCACCATATTCCAGAACGACAGATATTACTGTAAGATTAAACCAAGCTACTTTAAGTCAATGCTTCCAAGATTGGAGGTTAACGATCGATGTATGATGATTTTTTCTGGAAAAGCGTATTTATGTTAAAGTATATTGGGCAATCATGAATCCCGAAAAAGGAGAAAGAAAAAAACGTCATATGCCTGTCAAAATCTAATGATGGCTATAAAGACACCCACAAAGCAAAAGCACGAATTTGGAAATTTGGGTGCATGATAAGGCCTGTAATCGGGACCCCCTGGAAAGCAAAATCTTGGTGTCGAATTAATGAAAGGGAAGACTTTATGGCTTAACAAGTTAAGCCTGCTGACGAGAGGCTGAGATGATCACAGTCTGTATAAATGGAGCGAAATGGATGATGAATGAATATGCAGCTTCTGAGTTTTCAGGAGTCTTCTGAGTTTTCATTTAAGCGTTTCAAATTACTTGATATTTGGTGAAACGTTTAAGAAATCCATATATGGCGATCACTGATCTGCACCAACAATACGTTAACTTCGTCTCAGCTCTTTTTCAAGAGGTACCTGGTAAATTTTGTTTTTCTTCTATATTGCAGATCTGAGTTTAACCTAGCCTGAACATTGCACTCCAATTATATGAAACCTTTTGATTGGCATCGCAGGGATTTCTGGATGAGCAATTCACTCAGCTTCAGCAGCTGCGGGATGAAAGCAATCCTTACTTTGTGGAAGAAGTTGTTTCTGTGTTCTTTGAAGACTCACTGAATTTGCTGAAGACCATGCAAAACTCACTGTATATTTACTTATTCTTTCAATTCTATGTTTTGAGTCAGGAATATAATACTTTGTGGAAGAAGTTGTTTCTGTGTTCTTTGAAGACTCACTGAATTTGCTGAAGACTCACTGAATTTGCTGAAGACCATGCAAAACTAACTGTATATTTACTTATTCTTTCAATTCTATGTTTTGAGTCAGGAATATAATGAGCAATTTGTTATAAAGGTTAGTCCAGTATATTCACAGGATGGGTAAATTTACATGTAGATGTGTTAAGGGTTTAATGTTAATAAACTGGAGTGAATAGAGCTCCATGGGATAGCACAATTGGTGAGACATGCCCATACTCCTTGGTATGGGAAGGTCATCAGTTCACCCTTACCCTTAGGTTAAGATAGCTCACCAATTCAAGCATTGTGTTATTGGGGTTACTTTTTAACATCCTTACCATCCAAAAAAAAAATGGAAAACTATTGGTAAATTTCCCCTTATCTATTTTTTCTGGAAAAAAAAACTGAAGTGATTAAAAATTGAAATTATTAAAATGTAAAATAACATATTATAAATTAAAAAATTATAAAAATATATGATAAAATACTTAAGATATATCAATATTGATTTTTAGATTTTCCTTAGATACTCCCCAGAATAGTTATTTTTGGATTTTATAGATATCCAGAAAATTAATTCTTTTGATAATTATTAGATGCCAGATCCAAATAAATCTAAATTAATACTATTTATTATTTAAATACTTTTTAAATATTACAATAATTATAAAAATATATAATAAAATAATCTAGATAGATCAATATTAACTTTTGGATTTTCTGCACTCAGGAATTTTATTCATTTGATACTTATTAGATGCTGGATAAAAGTAAATGCAAGTTAATAATACTTTTTCTACACAGAAAATCAATTCTTTTGATAATAAGGAAAGCAATAAGCATTTTAAATTCATCATATCTTCTGCTTGAATTTTCTGTGTAAGAACATTTTATACAGTATTTATCTAAAAACTTCAATCATTCTGAGATGAACTGTGGAAACCTACAAGAAGTGATAATAATTAATATTAGCATAAAGGGAAGTAGTGATTTGCACCTTGATTTGTTATTTGAGAAACTTTATAGGTTGGAGCTCATCTTTCTTATCCTGCTAGTATTAGAGTTTGGAGCTCGTTTATGAGATATATATGTATGGGTAAAGGAATTAAATATGAAGTTTTAAACTGGATTTGCATGGTTTTGATGTATTGGCCTTGCAGCAATCAGGAACCAGTGGATTACAAAAAAGTTGACTCATGTCTGCACCATTTCTTAGGTAGCAGCTCAAGGTATCTGAGGATTGGGCTGCTATTTGCAACTCAGTAGCAGTGCAAACATTTAATATTAAATGATATTAGAAAACCTTTTTCATATAATAATGAATAGGATAGACGATTTTCATTAGTATTCTTGATGGAGCAAAGCAGTACAGGAACTGATTCTGTTATGATGATCTTTTACTTGAACAGTATTGGGGCACTGCGCATGAAGAATGTATGCACAATATTTAGAGCCTGCTGTGAAGAAAAAATGAGAAATGGGTAAGTAGAGGAAAAAACCAACAATGCTGTGGAAACTGGAAACTTTTACAATGCTGTGCAAAGTGGAAAATCTGGGAATAACTTGTTGATATTTTATGCCCTTATAATACCTCCCCAATTAAGTGAAGTTGTTTCTTGCTTTTCTTTGTCAGTGCAGATGCTTGCAGTGTCTGCAAGAACTGATACAGGAGTATTACCTTCTCAAGGACAAGTTGAAGTTTCTATCAAAGGTAATCTATGGTTTACAATATTCAATCTCTTTTTACTTTCAAAACGTCATTACAGCTAATTGAAAATGAATTTATAGTTTTGTGGGTAACGTATTAGTTTTTTTTTTCCATGTTTTTCTGGTAAATTCCAGTTTGAACAGCGAATCCTACCAGCTGGTGGGACCATTGGTTTCTTATTCAATCGCAATGATAGGATAAAGGATTCAGAACATACTGATACAACGTTCATGGCTACGCTCTACCATATTTATGTATTTACATATTTATGTATTTACATTGTTGTACTCAGATATTATGTTTTTCTGAGATCTGCGTGATACATATTTTTTTATTGAGCACCCTAACTGCCCTCTAATATATGAATGTGGTAGGGTACAGTAAATACCTGCACAGAGGCTATTTTTTAATCTGTAAGTTGTTTTCCTGGTATGAAAGTTTTTGACCATTTTCATGGTTATTACCACAACAGAAGTGATATTGTCCCGGGGTCTCCGTTGAAATGATTAAAAGGAGTGAGCCTCCTAATCTGAAGAGTTTCGTATTCTGAATAAATAAAAATAGCATAAAATAACACAATTTTTAGAGTGAAAAGTTACAGCAATCCTTCTTCTACCATGGACTTGTGTGTCGTATCAATTATCTTTTTAAATTATTTTTTGAAGGATAGATAATTAATTGGATATTGTTTGGATGATTAGGAAAAATGATTATTATTTTTTTGATTTGGGTTCAATTCCTAAAGTAACATGTTTAATTTATAGTATATATATTGTTGTCATGTCTGGTTATTGGTATATCTTATATCCTAAAAAGTTTAGGGTTTACTTTAACCTTATAACTTAAAGATTCTAGGATTTAATTTTAGATGGTAATAATAATAATAATAATAATAATCTAATTTTAAGATCATGATCAAGCTAGACACCAAATTGGTGTATAAGATTCCTTGTTTGTGGGACAATAAACTATCTCTAATAAATTATTTAATTCCTACACTTTTAGATTTGAACTTATTAAAAACTAAATCTCTTCATTTCAAAAGGTTTTATTTATTAAAAACTAAATCTCTTCATTTCAAAAGGTTTTATGAAGTATAATATTTTTAAATGTTTTGTTATGTTATTTTGAATTTAATCTATTATAATGATCATGTTTAGAGGGACTTTTAATGAATAATTAAAAATAATATAAAATAATTTTTCAAAAGGTTTTATGATGTATAATATTTTTAAATGTTTTGTTATGTTATCTTGAATTTAATCTATTATGATGATCATGTTTGGAAAGATTTTAATTATGATGATCATGTTTGGAAAGATTTTAATGAATAATTAAAATTATATATAAAATAAATTTAGTAGCACAAAAATATATAAAATAAATTTAATTTACTTAAAATTTGTAAAAAATATTTATTTTAAAATATAAATAACGATTAATTAAATTATTTTTAATAAAGTTTTCTTTAAAAATTTAAATTCATAAAAAAAAAAATTATTAATCACAAATATAAATTTTATTGTTGTATAAAGGTTATTAAACACAAATATAGATTTTATTGTTGTATCAAAGGTGGAAATCAACCTAAACAATTCAATATTTCTTTTATATACAATCACATCAATTCACTTGTTATTTTTATATTTTATATTTTAATTTTTTAATATTATTTATTTAAAAAGTATAAGAGTTTGAAATAAAAAATAATTTACTTAAAATGCATCTAAATAAATTAATTAAAGTGTTTTTTATATGTTTTTTTTTCAATCTTTTAATATTATTTATTTAAAATTATAATAATTTGAAAAAAAAAATAATTTACTTAAAATGAATCACACTTTAAAATGAATCATGCTTTATCTTATAAATAAATCAATTATTTAAATACTTGATTTGTTGATGTTGTTTGGATTAAATATCATTTGTAAACCTTTTTTTTTAATGATAAAATTTAATTTCCAGACATATCCACTCTGAACTTTTATAGGTATTTATGCTATTCCACATGTGTCATACAATGCTAGTCTAGATTAAAGAATACCTTAACAATGTACTATTTTCCAACAATCTAAACCCATAAACATTTGTAAACAAAATTTTAAAATTAAATATCTTATTTATATTATATGCCAATATAAATTTAACATATATTATTTTTTTTAATATACTTCTCTATACAAATCAATATCAAAACTTTATTTATTGTATAATTTTTGAAAATTTATATATAATTTAATTTTTTTAAATCACCTTTAAACAAAGATTTATAATCATTATTTATAATTTCAATAAAAATTTATTTTTTTAATAATGAGTTTATGAACCTTGGTTTAAAATACTTTTACTATTTATAAAAATATATTTAGATATCATTAAAAAATTTATGATTATATTTTATAATAGTAAAAAAATATAACAATATATTTTTAATGATTATCATGAAAACATAAATTATTTAAATTAATAAGATCAAAACTTTACACAAACTAATTGACTTACCATCCATAAAAATATTTATACTTGATTATTCACATGAATTAAGTATGAGAAAAAGAATGTCCAACTATCCAATTTCAAATATGAGTCTAGACTCATATTGGTTGTTTAGTCATAAAAATATTTTTTCCATATATATTAGCAAATAGATATTAAATAAAAACATATATATATTAATAATAATAATCTATTTTAAGGTATTCTAAGGTGGAGGACAGTTCGAAACCTGCAGGGACAAATGTTAAGGGTTGGTGTGGCTTAGGCCGGGTGCGATCCCACGGTACTACGACTGGTTTCGACAGAATGAACTCTTGATGGCCTTGCAAAATTGATGAAGCAAGACCTAATTAGTAAGATTCGCATTTGCCTCTTAGCATAGGCTTCTTTTCTTTCTTTTTTGAATCTCCTTCGGATTGAGAGGCAGTTGCAGCAGGAGGTCCAAGGTTATTTGAGTTGGGATTTGTATATATGCTTTGGAATGAGAACATTACTTCCAATATGGCTTGCGAAACTCGTATCTTCCCGCGAGTTTGTACCCTGGGTCTCCTACTTCATTTCTAGTCTTCTGATGTTCTTCAGAGTCATGGGTGAGGCTCTAGATTGGACATATCCCAAGCAGGCCGTCAACGGTTCTCTCTTTCTTCAAATAGTCTGTCAGGATCTTAGATATCGGTCAAGGGTGGGCAATCAAAGCTTCTCCCACCATGAGATGATTCATCTTTCAGTTTTTCGTGCTTCGATTTCCATATTCTCAGTCGCCCCCATCGACAGTGCCCATTAAGGGACTAGATTTATATGGAGAGGGAGACGAAAAGCCACCCTCGGGGAAAATATGTAATCTACTATGGTTGGGACATGTAATATGTCTCTCCAGGGGTTCAATGTTGGTCTCTTCCAGCCAGCAAAGCAGCTAATGTTTCTTTTCAACGGGTTGACTATGGGCTGTATGGCATGAAGGATCCCTAAGCTGAGAGTAAGCTCTGATCCACATTGTAAGGTATCGGTTAGGAAAGGTGAGGAGGTGGTAGATTAGCCTCACATTGTGGAATGGATTATCTAGCAACACCATATTTTGTTGGGTTTTGGATAGGTTATTTTTGTTATGAGTCTCATGGAGACGATTTAATTGGATTGGAATTTTTGGTCTCACCGTTTACAATACATAGCTGATGGATGGATTAAAAGTTAATTTATGGAAGATATATAGATATATACACATAAATATAGTTTAAGAAGTTAGCTCAATCTGTTGTTGTCAATTTTGTTATCTCAATCTGTTTTCGTCAATGTTGTTAGATATTTGGCTATTTTGATACCAATAGGTGTTTTATTTGACTTTCTATAGGTTAGGTGCACTAGTTTATAGATCGCCCAAATTCTATAGTATAAAATGTACTTTACTCTAAAAATCACCATTTTTTTAGAAACTACATAAAATCTTTAAAAATTTGAATATTTTTACAAAAATATCCAAACATTTTATGGTTGGCATTTTAAAAATTTTCCTTACATCTTAATTACTTTTAATGGTACCTTTTTTGCAACATTTTCTTGAAGTATGCATCCTTGTGTATCTTTCACATCCTTTTTTTTTCATCACAAAGAATCATATTTTGCAAAGGAGAATTTGCATTGATTTCTTCTTTTAGCATCCTTTATGCATATTCATATTTTGTTATGTCTTCTTGCATCGGTTTATATGTCTCCTTGGTGTCATGTCCACATTGTTATTTATCCATTTTTCTATTTTGATGAGGCTTCATGGTTAAGGGTTAGGATTAGGGTTTGGTAGGTTAGGTGGGTGAGTAGGGTAGGTTAAATGGGTTAGGTTAGTGGGTTAGGTTAGGTAAGCTAGGTTTGTTATGTTAGTGGGTTAGGTTTTTGGGCCAAGTGGGTGCATGGGGTATATTAGGTAGGTTAGGTAAGTTAGTGTGGTATGTAGCATATAGGTGGTTTAATTGAGTAGGTTGGATGAGTTAATGTGTTAGGTATGTTATTTCAATTAAATTTTGGTATCTTATGTTATAGTAGATTATTTGGGTTGGGTAGGTTAGTTTAGTGCATTAGGTTTGTGGAATAGGTGTGGTAGTGGGTTATGTAGGTCAGGTGTTAGTGGGATAAGTTAGGTAAGTTAGTGAATTAGGAAGGTTAAGTGGGTTAGGTACGTTAGTTTGATTTTATTTTTGTATCTGATGGTATAGTCAATTATATGGGCTATGTGAGTTATGTGAGTCTGGTAGGTTAGATTAGGTGTGTTATGTAGGCTACATGGGTTAGGTAGTTTAGTGTGTTAGGATAGGTTATGTTGTAGTGGTTTAGTAGTTTAGGTGGGTTAGTCTATTATAATGTTAGGTAAGTTAGTGGGAATGTTATAAATTAGGTAATTTAGTGCATTAGATGGGTCATGTGGATTAGTGGGTTATAGATTAGGTTGATTAGGTAGGTTAGTGTGTTAGGTGGGATATGTGGGTTAGCGAAGTGATTCAAGATTGCAAAGATAGGTTAGTGGGGTAGGTTAGTGTTGGATATTGGGTTCAATGCTTCCTGCAAGTTTCGCGACATGGGTTAACCCCCTCTCCTGGATCCTAACTCTGGCGATTATGGAGGATATTAATGTTTGCGGGTTTTCGTCTAAGGACAATCGTAGTCCAACAAATGGTATCATAGTGATAGGTATCGAGTTTGAAACTTTTCTGACATGCATTGGGTGGGAGATTGTTGGACATTGGGTTTAACGCTTCCTGTGAGTTTCACGACATTGGGTAACCCCCTTTCGTGGATCCTAAATCTCACAATTGTGGTGGAGATTAATTCCTACAGGTTTTGGTGATTGAGGAGGATCTCGGTGGCCACCCACCTTTTCCAGCTAGCTCAAATTTATTTTTTGGCAACTTACTATTTTTAGCAGTTTTTCAATTCTTGAACTTATCGGGCCATTTTGAGGGCCTAAACGACATTTTTCACAATGAGGAACGTCAATTATAGATGAAGGCTCTGATTGATCCCCCTAAATGAATCTCATCGTCAATACCTTTCCAATGAGCTATCGTGCACCCTAAACGAAGATCGTATGCAAAATTTACGACCACGAGAAGTTGATGTACTAACTTACCCCAATGCGACCCACATGACTTTTGACGCTTCATCTCCTAGGGTTAGATTTTTGGATGTTCAAGGTTTTAACATTCATGTTTATTGTAAAAAGACCTTCAAAGCCTCATTGTACTCATCTTCTTGTGAATAAGCGTAGCCATCACATCTCTTCTCAGAGATAAGCTACCACCATTCTAGCAAGCTTGTTTTCAGTCCGCATTTTACAGTTTTCAACATATTTCTTATTTAATAGAAACCAATTTTTACTATATATATGTTATTTCTCAATGTTTCTCTGTGTTAATATCATAAATTTGTGGTTTCATTTCGTTCCACTCATAAATATGGATAAGTGGTATCATAGAGGTCTCCTCATCATTTTTTTTAATGCATGTCCCCAACATGGTCATGGTATAGAGAGTTGGATCTCGAGATTCTTTCACTTGAGGAAAAAATCTCTTGCACGCCCAAGAAACCGTCCATGGTGGGAGAAAATAAAGACGACAGGATAGGATATCCTTTCAAAATGTTTCTCAAGGAAGCCCTTGAGCGACAGGGGAATGCGATGATGGACAACTTTGCACATATCCTTTGAAGATTCTCAACAAGCGATGAATCCACCTGAAGTGGAAGTGATACCCCCTTCAAGGTACATATCAAACTTTATATTCATATATTTGAAGGTCAAATAGATGTCGATGTCATAGAAAAATGGTTAAACCTTATGGACGGGAATTTTTCTATCCATAATTTTTCCGATAAAGAACATATTACATTTGTGCTCCTCAAGGCTGTCTCCCATGTCAAATATTGGTGGGAGAATTTCTTTGAGAAAAAAGAATTAGAGGGATCCACATTATTTGCAGTTTCACCCACTTGGTGTTCCTTTAGGGATGTTATTAAGGAACAATACTACCCTGTTGGAAGTTATGACGACTTGTATACAATATGGACCACACTTTGGTAGGAAAGAGACCAAACAATGCCAGATTTCACTAATGTATTCCATACCTTGTGCACCAAGCTAGGTATCAAAGATTCTAAACGACATCTGGTGCTCAAGTATTGCGTCAATTTGCATAGATAAATCCAGACAGAAATAGAGTTTTTCGACATCTCATCCTTGGCCACGACCTATCAATATGTCATCAAAATTAAGAAGAAGCTGAAACAAAAGTTGTGGAAGTTTGAGCCTGGGAACCCCTCATAGAAGAAGAAGGGAAAGGGAAGCCTTAACCCACATAACAAAGGACAAAGAAAACATGGGCAACCTTAGGACAACCAGTCCAATCTGCAAGAAAAGAATGACAATGGGAATACAAATAAAGGTACTAGGAAGTGGTGCAACTTCCATAAGAACCCCTGGAATAACACTGTGGAGTGTTGCTCAAAGCAGTCATTCATGGCTGAGGTAAAATTCTATGAATCAAATGTGGGTTCCGACTCTAAGTTAGAACCAGAAAAGGGGAGATGTATCATTGACATGGAATCCAGTGCCACCGTTGCTACCACCAAGATCTATCCTGATAAACCTAATGAGCCAGAGGAAGGCGAGCACCTCTTTCATTCACATATGTGGGTAATAGTCACTCTGTTGCACTTCATCATTGATATAGGTAGCCAAAAGAATGTCATCTCATCATAGGTCATCAAGCAACTATCCCTACCGACAATGCCACACCCACAGCCCTACACCGTCGAATGTCTATGTCAAGGAAGTGATCTTCGCGTCAGCCAACAATGTCGCATGTTGTATGGCATCAAGCCATTCAAAGATGAGGTATTTCGTGATGTTTCTCCCCTTGAAGTTTGTGATGTTCTTTTGGGCCAACCTTATTTATGGAAATTTCATGTTGTATATGAGTCTCGGACTCATAGTGTTATTATTACTTTGAACAAGAAATTTTATAGTATACCCGAAGCAGTCCCACCTAGTGTTATTTCCTTGATCTTTGCCAAGCAATGTAGGAAAGTCATTTCTCAGACCGGGAAGTTTGTCTTCTTCATGATTCGCTCTCAAAGTGAGAAAAAGGTTGCAGCCACATCCATGACCTCTATGGAAAATCTCTCCACGCAGGATAAGCAAGTGGACAAGATCATGGAAGAATACAAAGACATCTTCTCATCACCTACTGGGGTACCTCTGCACTGTCAGGTCAAGAATCCCATTGATATGACCCCCTGATGCATCGCTTCCCAACGGTCTAGTATATCACTACTCTCTGCTAGAAAATGAGGAGATCAAGAGTCAGATCCAAGAATTGCTCCACAGTGGGAATATGCGACCCATCTCATCACCCCATGGAATCCCAATTGTGCTGGAGCAAAAGAAATATGAGACTTGGTGACTCTGCATTGATTATCGGGCCCTAAATAAAATCACAGTCAGGAATCAGTACCCGATTCCTCGAATCGATAATATCCTTGATCATATCAAGGGGGGGAAATACTTCAGTAAGATTGATATGAAGTCTAGATACCATTAGATCCCAATAGAATCGACCGATGTATGGAAAATTGCCTTCAAGTCAAAAGCAGGTATTTTTGAATGGTTGGTCATGCCCTTTGGTTTGACAAATGCCTCAACAACTTTCATGAGGATGATGGATGATATCTTGCGGTATTTCATTAATTATTTTATGGTGGTGTATCTAGATGGCATCCTCTTCTACAACAAGACTTGGGAAGAACACTTCAACATATTTAGCAGGTTCTGCACACTCTGGGACAACACAAGTTATATTCTAACTTGGAGAAATGCTCCTTCGACATGGAAAATGGTCCACTACCTCATATATATTGTTGATGCACATGGTGTGCATGTTGATTTAGCCAATATCCAAGTCATTCGTAACTGGCCAACCCCAACCACACTCACTGATCTTCGAAGCTTCTTAGGCCTTTCCAATTTATATCCAAGGTTCATTTTGGGATTCTCCCATATTGTATGGGCCCTCCACAAAATAACCATAGGTGGTGGTAAGGAAAAATTTGTGTGAGGCCTATCCGAACATAAAGTGTTCGATGATCTGAGGTAGCTCTTGTTCTCCACCCCAGTTCTTTCATTACCTAAACTGCAACATCCCTTTGAGATTGGGAAAGATTCTCTAGACTATGTTGTGGGCGCAATCATCACTCAACATGGCTACCCCGTGGCCTATCATAGTGAGACATTATTATATGTCATCTGTAAGTACCCTACTTATGACAAATAAATGTACTCCAATGTGAAAGCCTGTCACCGGTGGAGGAATTACATTCTCGGGAAGGAGACAGTCATCCACACTGATCATAAGTTGTTGTAGTTCATGCAGACATAAGGAAAATTGTAGAATGATTTCCATCATAAGTGGTCCACATATTTGAGTAGTTCAACCTTAACATCAAGTATAAAAAAATAAGTACCAACTGATTTGTTGATTTCATCAACCAACCTCTAGTTGTGACACTCACCACAGTTCTTGATTCTTGGGACCACAATACATCTGGATGGCACCACCTCTATGAGACATATCTTGACTTCGCCAACACCTACCAAATGTTGGGTGCAAACAGAGTTGTCACCAATTTCCATATTCAGGAAGGGCTATTGTGCCATCTGGGCCATCTATGTGTTCCATCTGGGCCATCTATGTGTTCCATCAAGCGAGCGAGCAAAGATGATTTGGGAATCCCACTACATTCGGGTGGCAAGACACTTCAGAGTGGAAAAGACAGTGGCAGTTTTGCAACGACATTTATACTAGCTGAAACTTTGATAGGATGTCATCAAGTATATCTGGTCTTGCACTGCCCATGCTATTGCCAAAAAGGCCATTAAGAAACAAGGCCTGTAGACTCCTTTGCCTACTCTTGACAGGCTCTAGGAATCCATCTCGATGTACTGTTAGACAACACAAGTATTCCAACAGAGGGCGAACACCTTCAGTAACCACTCACATAACCAGATCAAAGATCAACACACCGATGTTTTCACATGGTAAAACTCCTACGGGGAAACATCCATGGACCCAACCAACGCGGCCACTTGGAGCAGTTTATTAATGCAAAGAAAAATATTACAGAGAGATTTTACAAGAGATTTTCTCACAATTGATCATCGACAAATGACCCTCCATGCTCTTTAAATAAAGATCATGGACCAATTGGGTGTTAAGCCACAGATCAATGGCCATTAAGATCGAGGAGAGTATGAACCGTCGGATCACTCTATGTCTGGAACATATCGCGATCGTCAGATTTCCTAACT